>JBANCY010000952.1:0-16713 GCA_037040045.1 Phorticella flavipennis | reverse complement strand
TTCTTTGTATTGGTATGTTTTGTTTGTGAGTATTGGTAGAGCCCCGCCGTATGCTGGTTTTGGGCATCAGTGATTTAAAGCGAAAGTGAGGTTAGTTAGCGTCAGGAATGGGGCTGGAGGTTGGAGATTTTTGGAGGTTAGAGTCGGGGTTTTTTGGGGTTTGGGGCCTGAGTTTACGCCAAATAAACAGCCGCAAATATGTCGAAAACAATAAATTGCTAAAGGAGTCTAAACTAAACACACACACACACACACACACACACACACACACACACACTGTCTGATCTATATGTATGTGTGTGTTTATATAGACAAGTTGGCGACTCTCAATGGCATTGCATGAAATTCATGCATAGCTTTGGGTCTCGGAACAGATGAAAGGATGCCATTTGTGGTGCGGGGCCTTCAAGGGTCCATTGATGCCATGGGCAAGTCAGCGGCCAAATATTTGCCGCGACGCGCACTTTATTATTATCCTTTTATTATCAATGAAAATACATGCAAGGACACACACACACCCCGTAAGGCCCCCTAAGACCCCGTAAGACCCCGCAAGACCGTACTAAAACAAACAAAAAACTAGCCGAATGCGTTGAAGCGCGCTGATTATTATTATCCTGGCTAGAACCGTCCCCCATCCGCCCGAAAAGGGACTCGCACAGGACTCGCACAGGACTCACACAGGACGCACAGACACACACGTACATGAGATGGGCTATTGAATTAACGCAGTGCACAAGTGGCACGCCGGAGTCAGATCCCGGACTCCAGACCCCAAGCCCCAAACCCCAAACCCCTCCTAGCCCCGCAGCCAGCTCCCGCCACTAGACGACGACGACGACAACAACAACGTTGCTGGCAGCTCTTCAATTAATCGCACCTTTTCAGCATACACATAGAGCCCCCCCTCTGCCACCATACCACCGCTTTCGTACACCCCACAGACCTCCGCCAATTCAGTCGGTTCAAATCAAAACTGGCAAAACTACTCGTAAAATCAACGTTTGTTTTTCAAAAGTAAAAGCTTCTTTGGCTTCCTCTGCTCCCCCCTGCCTCTGCCGTCTTCCATGTGCCGCCAAGAGACAGTGGCGTAGGTAGTAGGGGGGGTACCTAGTATTTTACAAAAAATTATCTATTTACAACTCGAGAATAGTTTATTACTGATTTATATATATTTTTATTAAAAAATTACAACCTGTAGTAAAGATTATCATTATTATATAGCCATAAAAACCTCATCGGGTCAAATCCAGAAGCACTATTTTCCCTTATTTCTGCTTCATTCACTGAAGAATTATTTTTTACGTGGGTGGATTTCAAATCCTACGGCACAACCTAGTTTTTCTAGGATGGTCATGCCTATCCACCTGAGCGGGACTCGAACTCGCTCATCTTGTTTGGCGGGACAGCGTGCTATCCACTGGTCCACCGAGGCCCCCGTTAAGTTTATAACACCCAAAATAGGACGACTCAAAATTAGACTCGAAATTACGACTCGTAATACGAAATAATCGTATTATAATTATCGAAACTTTGTTTTAACGTTTTTGAAGAGCTAAGCATAGAGCATAGATTAAAATCTAAGTCCATATCCATCTGTCAATATCAATTCAATTCTATTTCTATTCCTCTTTATTTGACAGAGCCCGTCTGTCTGTTATAAGTAGGGCAATTTGCGAGCTTTCGGAATGAAACTTGGGACAGATCCTTCTTTTCATTTGCACTGTAAGTTTGTTGAAATCTGCAGAATCGAACCACTATATTATATAGTTGCCATGTAGTTGAGAGTCGGGCATACCTAGATTCTCTAGCAAGATACTCATAGACACCTCTCAAGGTCTTTGAGGAACCATTCAAATCAAAAAAGAATGAAAAGGAAATGACTAAAATGTGGACTCATGTTGCCTCAAAAACATTTTAAGAAACTAAAACCCAGAGATTTGCAGTTTATGTAAATCAATCAACCTTCTAATGAGCCAAAGGATTATTTAGAATTGAGTTAAAAGAAAATTATATTCAGAACATTTGGACAACCATTTGGTAGAATTACAGGATCATGAACCGAAACACTGTGAAAACACTTCCTGATTGTATGGTATATGCTTAGACCAATTCAATAGTTTGTCGAGTCACAGTCAGTTCAAAGTTGTAACGGTTGAAACCACATTTTAAGAATCCCATTTCAATATTCGAAACATAAAAGATTTTCTAAAATTCATTTTATTTCAAAAAAGAACATCCATTCGGCACCATATTCTCAAAACCCATTCGATATGACTCCGCTGTAGCTCAAAATTATACCAAACTTAAAATTAAAAACAAATTTTCGTAAAAAACTCATTAATTTTGAAGATGTACGTAAAGCATCAATAGGTTCAACAAGGCCTTATGCGATACCTGGGAAAATTATGGACTCCAATCTCAATTCAACACAACGCAAGTCAAGAGATGTTTTGATATACAATCAAACTTCCCTATAATGAATCTCGACAGGACCAGAAAATCACTTCATTATATAGAATTATAGAAATATATTATAGAAACTTCATACAGAAATTATCCATGTATTTAAATTGGAACAAAAGAGTTGTGTGTTTGAAATCAATTCTTAATAGGGAGAGCTATAGAGAAGTTCGACTGTATTATATAATATTGTACTATACTTTTTCATAACGTGAAAATTCCATAAGGACTGAAGCCTCCTTCTTTTAAACAGTTTTTAGGATTTATATATGATATTGTTTGACGATATAATTTGGATCTCAATCATTAGGTAAAAATGTATTTTAATATAATATTTATGAGAAAGTTTTTGTTAAAATTGGAAATTAAAACGAATATTAGTTGTAATTGTATTATTATTATTATTATTATTATTACATGGCCATAACAACCCCATTGGGTCAAAGCCTGAAGCACTATTTGTCTTTTTTTCAGCTTCTTTCACTAAAGATCTTCTTTTTACGTGGGTGGGTTTTAAGTCGTACGCCACAACCTAGTTTTTCTAGGAGGGTCATGCCTATCGACAAGAGCGGGACTCGAACTCGCCACCGAGGCCCCTTGTTGCAATGGAATCATTTTTTCATAATTTTCGTTCAGGTTTCTGAAAAATCCTTGACATGTTGAATTATATCATATATGTTGTACAGGTCTAGACTACGGGCTAACTTCATTTCTCTTGAAAATTTACAAATTCCCGACTCATAACCCCCTCTCGATTGTCTCCGGCGGACGCCTCTGTCCCGGAGCCGTAGGCAAATTTATTTATTGAAGCATAATTTTGCGTATTTGTTATTTATTTGTGCTGTGGGTTCTGCGGCTTGGCAAAGGGTTAAAAACTATCGAAATGCATTTGACAGCTGCTTTTAATATTTTTGGCGTCGCTTTTGTTTCGCTTTTCGGATTTTCCTCGTTCTCTGCGAATCGAAAATAAAAGAAAACCCTCTCCTAAGGAACATACACGTTGTGGGGGCTCTGGAAAAACTGAATTTGAAGACAAAATTAATTGGAACTTGATTTCAATTTGGGAAAATTAAAGCATTGCTGCGATTTATTGGTCTGCGGAAAGAGAAAAATCATCGGTAAAGTCAATAGGAAACAATGTGATTATATTGATTCAATGAATATGAAACATTATTCAGTTTTTTAGTATTTGATTCTTAGAAAACAGTTCAATATTTGTTAAATATGTGAAAATTGGGCAAATCTCCATAGGACATTAGTTTCTCTATGTTTCTGTATGTATGTATGTATATAACAGGCAGAAGTAGGCGTGCCACACCCCATAAATTATGTATATTCTTGATCAGACAAACTACAGATACTACAAGAGCCAGAGCGTTCAAACTTCCCAGAAAGATCCGTATAAATCATACGCAGATCAAGTTATTCTTTATTTTAGATGCCACGCCGCCTTCGCCCGATAATCGAAAAATTCGTTTTTCGATTGCCATAACTTATTATATTTGCTTATAATTTCCACAATTCGTATCATAGTTCAAATTCCAGACTATACATTCACTGTGTCATGAACCTATCCTAAAAATTTCACATCGATCGGATCATAATCACTGAAATTATAAGTCTCAGAAGTGCCCGAAAACAGGCCAAAATGGCAAAAGGTGAAGAATGCATTAGGTCACGTGCCGGCTAAAGGTTTATAGCTGAACACACGAAATTTTTCAGGAAAGCAGTGTGACATTTTCATATTTTGGGACAAATTTGTCAAATTTATTTATTTTTGGGACAGATTTTGATAATTGACGTCAAAAATTGGAGCGCAAAAAAGGCTTTCATATTGTGATTATTAGTAGGAAACTGCGGTGGGGCATCAAATCAGTCAATCAGGTGTAAAATATCCAACTGGTGATATCTGGTAACGCGTCATCGTATTGCCGTTATCCCTCAGATTAATGGCATGGGGGTTAATGTGCCGTTTCGAGTGATCTCCTGATGCACCCAGGTAACTTTGAACTCGTTATGGATATCATCGTTTCTGTATTGGGCATCTGGGCATTATTCTGAGCATTTAATTGGATACTTATGACTGATTATTCGATATAACAAATTTTTAATTATTGAAAAATATTATTTATCCTTGATTTTCTGAAATTTTCTTGAAATTACTTTAAAATTTTTAATGTTTCTAATATTATATGACAATTGTTGCTGATCTACAATACATATACTTTATGGGGTCTGCCACGCCTCCCTCTGCCTGTTACATACATTCCAACAAAACTATTATACCCTTCTTCCCATTTTTCAAATGGTATCAGGGTATAAAAACAGCAAAACAAGCTGAATTTTCAAATAAAATGCCAAGATAGAGTGCAGCAGTTGAGAGTTCTCGACTGCGGTATACCCTGATCCCAGTCGATAAAATACCGCTATATTCGAATAATACAGTTACACACAAGCACACACACACTTTTACCCCGACGTCGACGTTGCGCCAGCCGACCTTCCACTTAAGTGTATTTTTCAGATTCTAACTTTTCTTCCCGTCAAAAACAGCTTTTTCTTCCGATCAAAAGTTGGCATCTCTGCTGCAGATTCACTTGCATATTTTTCAGTGTTATTTCCTTATAATTCTTAAAATGTTCTAGCCATATTGTGCTGACCTGTCAGTTGGTATGGGAGGGTCTTCAGCAGAGTCCTTGCACTCCATGCTCACATAGGCATTATCCAAGATAATGAAAACCGCCTTTAAGAGCTGGAAAAATTTTATTTGTATTATATGAAACCAATTCGGTTTCCAAATTTTATTTTATTGATTACATCTATTTGATTTTGATTTTTCCTTCTATATTGGATCGAGGAATCTCGGAGTGCGCTGTGGCAAGGTTATTGAATGCATGACTCAGCAAACAAACTTTGGAAAGTTGTTGGACAATAAACCAAATTTCATTTACATTCGAAACGAATTTCATTTCTGATTTACTTTTCTTCAATTTGCTTTACTTTTTCTATTGAGTTTCACTGGATCTCCATGGAATCACGTCGTCCGCGATAACCACCTCCTTCAGCTGTGCATCCTCCATTTGTCGTCTACATCAGGATCCGTAGGTAATCTGCAATTTCGAATCAAATCTGATCTGATTGTGTCATCAACGAATATAATATTGTTTTTATACCCGGATCCCAACCGAAATTGGTATTGGAGGTATTGGGAAAACGCCTCCAAAAGTCAGCTAAAAATTTTTGTTCTATTTTTTTTCTCATTTTATTTTTAAGGCAATGCCCTGTACATAATATTTATTTTTCCTTTAATTTCTGACTTTTTCTTGAATTTATTTCATAATTTTTATACCCTTATTACTTTTGGAAAATTGGAAAAAAGGATATACTAGTTTTGTTTGAATGTACGTAGCAAGCAGAAGGAGGCAAGGCATACCCCATAAAGTATATATGTTGTAGATCAGCAACAATTGTCATATAATATTAGAAACATTAAAAATTTTTTAAGTAAATTCAAGAAAATGTAGGATGAGTAATTTTTTTAATAATTAAAAATTGGTTATAAGCAAATGTAAAAATTGAAAAGTTATACTTCTGTCCAGATCTTGCCTAGAGCACTGTGTTTTTCGCTGAAAGCCCTCGCGACTAATATTTGGGATCTTAGACAACTCAACCAATCTGGCTGGGATATGCTTTTAATTTCAATAAACGAATACATACAAATATGCCACGACATAACCTCAAATTATTCAACATTCTGACCTTATAATTCTCAACTGCTTCTTGGCGTGCAGCCATGACGTATGAGTTCAAGCGCCTTGAACTTTAGCAAAGTCTCTGAACTCCCTGCTCAAATTGAATAGTTCAAAACTTATTTTATTTTCAATTCCATCCTAAGAAATGGATAAATTTAATTTTTCATTTCATTTTTTCTTGAATTGATTTTATTTGAATCTGAGCATAAAAATAGCTCTTAACTTGCTCATAAGAAGGTCATTCATACCGTCGCCCACGATAACCGCCTTTCCGAATCGTTGTCGTCGTCGGCGCCCGACTTGGGTATTCTGCTCGTCATCAACCGCTGGAGATACTTGACTTTTCCAAAATACGAAAATCATATTTTGATTCTGTGTACAAGGACCTTAGGAGCGCATTTCGAGAGCCAGTCGAACTATTTTAGCTTGTTCAGCGGTTTAGCTTTGACTGCCTCTCCAAGGAAGAGTGCGATCCAGATGGGCTCCCAGGTAGCAGTTGGATCTGACACAGATGATACGTGTAGAAGTTATAATTGTGGAAATAGAGGAATACATTGACTTTCAATCATATCTAATTTGGGTTGACTGATGATGCTATTGATAATGGAGAAAACTTAAGTGTTTGCTTAAAAATATCGTGGGAAATATGGAAAAAATTCTTGCCAGATATATAGTATAGTAGTCCGATCCTAACGGTTCTGACAAATGGACAGCGTCCGTACATAAAAGGTATTACCACTTATCGAATTGGGAGTTGAGATTTGCTCATTGAATAAAGCTTTTTATCTTCAAAAAGTCAGTGCAGTAATAATTCAGGTTTTGCTATTTCGATTTACATTGAAGGCAATTAGTAAACTTGACAGAAAGGCATGGAAATCTTTAATATTGCCCAAGGTTTTGGATACATGGGACTTCAATGGAATGTTATTGCCAAGCAAATCTGCTACCAGGAGTGGGGCGTTCGGTGTGAATTTCAGGTAAATGCGCAATGTTTACAATGTGGAGAAAGCACAAAGAACTGTTTGTTGACTGACTTTATTAATATAAATCTGAAAATATGAATATAAATATAAATATATATAATATGATATTTGTGCGTCTTTTGAGTAGCTTGAAATCCATAAGATTTTTGACTGTTATTTCGATTTGCAAATTGTTTATTTGCTGAAGTATAAAGTATGCCCGGGTTTATTTATTTACTTACAGCTCTGGCAATCTCGGAGTTTCAGCTTGAGTTACCTTAGCTCGGTAGTTAAGCAACTTACTGAGGATGGACTGGTGGACAGACAACGTCTCGCATCTTAAAGTAGCTACAGGCAACACACACAGACAGACAGAGACAGGACACAGGGCACAGGACACAAACTCCAGATGAGTTTGAGCGAAAAGTTTTGGCCAAAATGGGGAACTAGAGGGAACACGTTAGTCAGTTGAATTTTATTTATGTTCGGCTAGCCAAAAGAATGCCCTGGCAATTTCTCAAGCAACGTCCTGGCAGCCAGCCTGCTCTGTCTGTCTGTCTGTCCTGGATGCTGCTGCTTCGGATGCTCCTTGCGCTGGTCCTTCAGGGCGGCAGCAAAGGTGGACCTGAAATGGCGAAGGCACAAATCAAACTTGTAAATTAGCAATACTCATTGACAAATATTTCATTCATGCAGACGACGACCGGACAGTAGTCACTCAGTCAGACAGATAGGCGGACGGACGGATAGACAGGCTATGCTCTTATCCTGCCGGCAACTTCCTGTGCCTTGTGCTGCGCAGAGTCCTGCCACGCTTGTGGCTCGCAAACATTTGTATACTCTTTTCGAAGAAAATAGTCTTTTCACTTTGTCCGAAAATATGTAATGCCTTGAAGGATACGTCGCAGACCCACAAAAGTTACATTCAGAATGGTCAGGAGGACAGAAGAAATCGATTAAGTCATATCCGTCTGTCTGACCGATTGTATGTATGGAAGCAAGTCAGTTTTGGAGCTATCGTAATGAAATTTGGAACATAGCCTTCTTTTGTCATGTGTCAGCACATTTGTCGGAACCGGTTTGATCGGACCACTATAGCAGCCATATAAACAAAAATCGCGTTTGACCATATTTTCCACGTTTTGTAACTTCTTGCATTGAACGATAATGTACTCCCCAGATTCGTTATTATGTACCGCTTTAGAAAATTTCATAAGGATCGAACTTCTATATCACATAGCTGCCTTATAATCATAAATCGGTTTTGGCCCATATTTTCCATGTTTTTTTTAACGTATTAGACTGAAAGATTACTTACTCCCAAGATTCGTTTTTATCTACTGCTCCACCAAAAAAGAATCAGTTTTCTATATACTCTCCAGATTCGTCATTATGTATCGCTTTAGAAAATATTGCTGCCATATAACCATAAATCAGTTTTGCCCATATTTTCCATGTTTCTAAGACTGAAAGCTACCAAACTTCCAAGATTCGTAATTATGTACCGCTCCACCAGAAAAGAATCAGACTTCTATATCATATAGCTGTCATATTATAAATTATCAGTTTTGCCCATATTTACCATGTTTCCAAACATATTGTTCTGAAAAAATTCGTTATTCTAACAGTCCACCAAATTTCATAAGGATTGGATCAGAATAATTGGGTTTGCCCATATTTTTCATGTTTTCAAACGTATTTGACTTAAAGTTCACATATGCCCAAGATTCGTATTTATCTACCTTTCCACCAAATTTCGTATGAATCTGAGTTCTATATAATGTAGGTGTCATATAACAAAATATCGGTTATGCCCATATATACCATGCTTTCTAACATATTGTACTAAAAATTTACATAATCCCAATATTCGTTATTATAATGCTAATTTCATAAGGATTGGCTCAAAATATCATATAGCTGCCATAAAATTGGGTTTGCCCATATTTTCCATGTTTTCAAACGTATTTGATTGAAAGTTCCCATATGCCCAAGACTCGTGATTATCTACCTTTCCACCAAATTTCATAAGAATCCGATTTCTATACTATATAGCTGCCATATAACCTGGCCTTGTGAACATTAGCATAATTAGCCAAATCTTCTGATCTTTACAGAATTAGGTGAACTTGGGAAAAGTAATGAAAGTGTCGGACTTCCCTTTCGAAAAGAGTATGAAATCTTCGGTGGGCCGCAGATAATCCCTCCTTACTTGTTGTTTTCGTTTTTGTGCTGTTCTCTGCAATATTTCAAACACGAACTTTGCGCGCCAAAGATTAATTAACTTATGTCAAAGTAATTTTCAACGTTCGTTAAGGCGACACGAGGCCACAGGACTCACTCAGGACCCTCCTCCACTGCTCCCCACCATAACCACCACCCCCGCCCCCCCGACATGCAGTCAAGCCAAATTGATTGTCAGTCATTCAAAGACATTTTTTCTTATTTCGCTGCGGCTGCTGCCAGCTCGAAAGATATTGGCTTTTAATGGGGGTTGGCCCCGCCCCCTTTGCGGCTTACTCTAGGTCAGTGGGCGGTGGGGCCCAGAGAAGGAATCTTGAATATTGTTAGTTATGCGGCGGGTCTGTTGCGTCGACACAGTCAATAAGTAAATAAATGAATGTAATTACAAGCTAAATAAACACCAATGCGATTAATGGCTCAAGTTCTATTTGGCCCCACAGCCCCCACAGCCTAGGGGAATTTATATTGAGTGACTGTCCGAGAAGGACACGGGACCCCGGGAAGGGAGGTGGCTTGTCGCTTACTTGGGTGGAGCAGGCAGCGGGGGCTTGGGGACGACTGTTGCTCATGTGTGGCAGCACTGGAAATTATCATAGGACACTTTAAGCGGCAGATCTGCTCTACATGGTCGAAAAATACCTTGGCTGACTCTTTCCGAAGAAGTGGTAGGACAGTGTTTAATCTGCCAGCATCGTATATGGTGGGACCAACTGGGTGTGATGCATTAGGAGCAGCTGAAACTGAAGAAGACTATCATGGGAAAGGTATAACAACGACAAGTGATGCGTTTGAGCAGCGCATTGCAAGAAAAACGTCCGCAATTTTCGGATAGATATGACAAAGTAATTGTGCAGCACGACAACGCTCGACCAAATGTAAGTCATGTCGTTAAAGCTCATTTGGAAACACTTCGTTAGGAAGTCCTTCCCGGCGCGCCGTATGGACTAGTCGACGGCTCCATGGTATGTGCAATGATGGAGTTATATGGCTCTTTTACATCTTAGCGGGAGCCTACTTGAGGTGCACAATAGCCAGTTAAGCCTATATAATTTGAGTTTGCATGCTTTGACGATCTTCAGGATGTGAGACTTAAATGTAAGACGCTTGTCTAGAGTTATGCCCGAATACTTAGCTTCAGTATCGATCCGCAGCTCTCTATCATTCAGCCAAACTGTGGGCGGATGGCATCTACGGAGGGTATAGCATACATTAATGCACTTTGATTCATTCAGTTGGATGTTTCATCTACAAGCCCATCTCTCTAGAAGTTGGAGGTACTCCTGCACTCCATTCGCAGCTTCAGTTTCACTCGACGATGATGACATCGTCCGCGTAAGATGTAAGCAATGATTCCCTTGGAGTGACACTTGTTGAGATCTCTAGAGACGGGATGTCAGCAGTGTAAATAGAGTACAGTAGTGGACCCAGGACACTTCCTTGTGGTAGACCAGCTCCAATAGTGCGTGTGGGTGAAGCTGCAGCCCTGACCGTGACGTGAAATGTTCCGTCCTTGAGGTACGAATAGAGTAGCAAGTATAGAGGTGCAGGAAGTACCCTCTTTATTTTAGCCAAGAGTCCAGTGTGTCAGACCCGATCAAAAGCTAGTTTGACGTCCACAAAAACACTGTTGCAGAACTTCTTCTCATCAAATGCCCTAAGAATGTGGTTAACCACCCTATGAATTTGTTCTGTAGTGCCGTGCCTGGTTCTGAATCCAAATTGATGATCTGGAATGGCATTAAAATTATCGATGCTAGAGATCCTATCCACTAATAACTTCTTAAACACCTTAGAGAGAGATCTGGATCATCATCTGGTTTCCCTGGTTTAGCAATCAGCACCTTTGCATGTTTCCAGTGGGATGGGAAGTGCTGAAACCTTACGATAGCATTATATATAAGCACGAGAAAAAGTAGCGATTTCTTTGGGAGGAGCTTTAAAATGGTATAGCATATCCCTTCCTGACCCGGGGCTTTGCATTTAGGTAAAGATTTGAATGTATCTATCAGACTTACCTCTTCCAAACTTGAAATCTAGTATGATTAATTTTTATGGAGATTTTTTGTTGCCCTTGGTAAAATTTCTGTTGGAAATGCCCATTTGGAACCGTAAAATATATAGCGAAAAAATGCCCAGGTTGAGTCGTAGGACTTGAAATCCTCCCACGTAAAAAAAGTTCTTCAGTGATGGAAGCAGAAATAAAGGGAAAATAGTGCTGCCGGCTTTGATTCGATTGGGTTGTTATGACCATATAATAATAATAGTAGTAAGCTCTATCAATACTTTAACAATCGATTTAGAGAATATTGCTTTCTTAACCCCAGAAAGCCGGTTGGGACTCTTAAGGAGTCGCTGTCGCTGCCGCTTTAAGGCGCCAGATGGGGGCCTGGGGACAGTCTGTCATCAAAAGCATTGCTGCGCCCAAAAGGCAGCATATTCTATAGCTTCTTCTTCTTCTCCTTCGTTTTCTTCTTCTTATTTTTTGTGTTTTTTTTTTCATATATTTTTTAGCAACATTTTGTTGCATGTAGAAAAATGCTAAGAAGTCGCGGCCGCAGCTTTTGCATAAAGTAGAAATTTACACATTCTTAGGAAAATAAATACAGCAGGAGCAACAGTAAAAAGTAAGGAGAATCATGCATATTTTGCGAATGCTACAGTTAGAGCTGGGCGTTGGGCGTGGGAGGAGGCGTGGCAGGTTGCAGGGGGTTAAGAAATAAAAGAAAAATTAAATAAATAAAGAGATGAGTAGAAGCCGCACAGAGCGACTAAAGGACTCGAGAGCGAAATTCTTATAATTTTTACACATGCCTCACACTGCGTGGCATGAATCTGTGCCCAGTGCCACCCCCTCCCCCGAACAAGTGCCTTCTTGCACCGTGTGCCGTGTGCCAAGCCGCGGTAAGCGACGTTTTTTCTAAAAGGCTTAACAAAAAAATGCTTTTTAACATTCGTATTCTGTCTTTGTGTGTGTGTGTGTGTGTGTCTGTGTGTGTGTTTCGAGGGGTTTGGGGAGGTGGCGCTTTCGGGGGGGTTCAAGAAATGCTCCAGCAAAAAGATTTCAGCTCGTCATTTATGCGTTTATCTCCAACGAACAACAACGCGTTGTGGCAAGTTTTCCATTCCTCGACACTGCCACTTTTTTTTTGTTGTTTACTTTTCTTTACTCTTTCCGAAGAAAAGAGTCCTATGGACTTTGTCATGAAGTTTGTAAAGCTCCAAAGAAAACGCCGGTAAAGGTATGGGAATTGGCTTCCTTGTGGTCTACGGGCAACAGCTGTCTAACTTTCGATCTGACTGATTGTATATCTGTCTGACGTTCTATTTATATGTACATCAGTTTGTCGTCTCTCCATCTATATTCTAGTCCGATTAGGTTATTGTCTTATTGTCCATCTGTTATTGTCTCACAGTCTATCTATATGTCCATCAGCTTGTCGTCTCTCCATCTAACAACCCTTTCGGCTCAAAACCTGATGAATTATTTTCCTTTATTTCTGCTTCCTTCACTGAAGAACTTTTTTTTAAGTCGTTGGATTTCAAATCCTACTCCACATCCTAGTTTTTCTAGCAGGGTCATGCCTAAAGACATGAGCGGGACTCGAACTCGCACCTCTTGTGGGACAGTGCGCTATCCACTGGTCCACCGAGGCCTCTATCTTCTATCTTCTAGTCCGACTATTTGTTTGTCTTATTGTCCATCTGTCAGTATGATTGTCTTCTTCCTATCTGTATCTCTTCCTGTCATTTCCATCAATTATCTACTAGTCCAACTCTATATTTAACTATTTTTGTTTCACTCCTTCAAATTATTATTTTAGAGATCATAATTTACATAGCCTGAGAATTACATGTTTTTTGCCCAAATCTTTAGAAAATTCATTCTTCAACGTGTTCCTAAATTTTTAGAGAATTATATAAACAAGGAGTAAAAATAAACCTCAGAAATTGTTTGAATCAAAATTGACTTTTTTCGATTGGTTAAAAATTCATGCTTGATGCAAAACCATTCATCGATACTTAAGAATAATGGATTTATTATCAATATTAACATATTTTCAATATCAAATATAAAGATAAAGGTAAAAATCTAACTTATTAAAAAATAAATAAAAAAGATTTTAAGAACTGGAAATGTTATGCATTAGATTCGAATTTCGGTTTATATTATGTACGTAATTTTCGAAGTCTTGAAATAATTTTAAGTTTTATGTTTTAAATATTTGAAAAACAACCCAAAAAGCCAAGGTGTACGTGTTCTTTCGAAAAAATCTATTTTTATTATTTGGCTAAAACATTCCTATCGGGTCACAGCCTTAATCACATTTTGTCTGTATTGCAAATTTTTTTACGCTGTTGAAATTCAAATTCTACGCCACTAGTTTTTCTAGGAGGGTCATGCCCATGGATATAAGTGGGAATTGAACCCACACATCTTCTTAATTAACCCTCTAATAATGAGACATATCTACAAATGGCATTCTACGTAAATAATCGACTCTTTAGATATAAACCATTAGTCAAGCGGTCAAACAAAAAAGTTTAGGACAAGGATCTGCATCATATATATTACTTAAGACGATTATTTTACAGTTTTTTGACCACAGGTTGATATAAGTGCCGAGCTTGAGGATTCAAACACCACTGATATCAAAAATTTTAGCGAAAAGTGTATAAAATCGTCGGTTTAAGCTGCAACCACTTGGTTTTTTCTCGACTTAAACCACAGCGCGGTTCTTGTCAGTGTTGTGCAGTGTGCAAAAAGGCGGCATTTTGGCCAAATTGAGTGTTTCGAGTCCCCCCTGAACATTTGCAATACGCAAATTGCTCTTTGATGCGACTGCCGGCAGTTCAGTTGGCATTATTTCCTGTCAAATCAATTGTAAATATTGCACAATTTGATTTACTCAGGTGTAAGGATGTGAGAGGCATACGTTGGGCGCCATTTGATGAGCCCAGAGCGTAGCGTGTGCCGTGTGTCTGCCAGGCTGGATGGTGGCTCCCAGAAAGGGGGGCAACAGCTGCGTTTCACATGTGACCAGCTTTTGGGCTTGCAAATCTTTGCTTTTGGCCAAAGAAAAATACGCGAAAATTATATTTAAGATGACATTTTATTTGGCCAATTTAGTCCGGCCTGTGGTTCCCCAGCTTAGAGAATGGTCTGTCTGTCCGACTGTCTGTCTGTCTGCCTCTGTGAGCTGCGTTTGTTTAGCACTTTGTGTGTTGTTTGTCTGTCGCGCGCCTGGGCAAAAAGAACGCTGGCCAATTAGCTCAGGACCCGGGACCCAGAACCCAGAACCCAGGACCCGGGATCCGGGACCAGGACATCAGCTCAGGCCAAGGCTTTGGCTACCCCGTTCAGCTTGAGCCGCAAGTTAAAGGCGGATGCGTCCTTAATTAGGCGTGTTTATGTGTAGCTTTTGCGTGGCAGCTCGCTGCATTAAGCCGCAGCATCTTGTTGCAGATACTCTACGCCGTATACGGAGACAGGAGACAGGAGACTCCGTGCGACTGTTGCCACAATTGTTACAGTTACACGGCTGCTTTTTAATTAACATTTAACACGTTTGTCGCCCACTCCAAAAAACGGCGTCCAAACTGAGTGCGGACCATGCATGACATACATCAAAAGCAGCATAGACAGATGCACAGATAGACAGGCGGACAGGGAGGAGGACGGATGGACAGACAGGCGGATAGACAGACGTACGGACAGCCAGAAAGCAGCAGATTAGCAGCGGCAGCAGCTGAAAAAAAGGCCAAAACAAATGCGGCTGTTGGCCAATGTTTGGATGGCGGGTCTTAGTCTATTTCCTCTTCCGCTTCCACTTCCACTTCCGCTTCCTCTGCCGCTTCCTCTGCCGCTCGCCATTTTTTATTTGCAGGTAACACGCGTTAATTTCATTAAAATTAAACACATGCACGGCCAAAGACAAAAGGCGGCCATTTTAAGTAGCTGCTGCGAGTAATATAAAAATAACATTAGCATGTCCTTGCGCAGGACACCTTTTTTGGAGTGCTTTCGGTCAGGCGTGGCCCGACTGTCATTGGGCCCCCGGTTGGATCCCCAGTTGGACCCCGGCTCGAGGCCCGCACGTCGAGCCGACAATGAGCTGCGTTCTCTACGTGTGTGCATCCTTGTGGCGACTCACACACACCGACGCCCACCTGCACCACATTGGAGCACCTGCCCTCTGTCCCCCGCCAGGATTCCACCTGAATTCCCCCCAACCAACCAACCACTCAGCTGCGCTTTTTTGTCAAACGCTTCTGTTTGTCTGCCTGTCAAACGTGTGCTGCATACTTTTAGGCTGCGTTATTATAATTTCCCTCTTTTTTCCCAACCAAAACCGAAACCTCAGAATGTAATGCACAAATCTCGAATGGAGCACTTTGGGCTTACATTGGCTTACGGCTAGGCGATCCGTTCATATCGCGCCGCCAGTCCCCAAAGGCACCTCTGGACGTCGAGTGGAGCGACAAATTACAACAGTTGCAACTGCCACGTACAATATATAGTATAGAATCTGCCTTTGTCTAATACCCAAACAAAATTGGACCATAATAAATCAATTCATACTTAGACAAAAAGCTTAGTTTTAACTATGAATTCGGGCCTTTCATCCACTTAAGACGAATCAGGATCCGTAGGTAACCTGCAGCTTGGAATCAAATCTGATCTGATTGTACCCAAACTGCCATCTCTCTTGCTCTCAAGTCTATTGAAACTAGTGTGAAAGTCATCAACGAATATAATATTGTTTTTATACCTTGATCCCAATTGAAAATTGGTATAAAGGGTATATTATTATTATTATATGGCCATAACAACCCTTTCGGGTGAAAACCTGAAGCTCTATTTTGCTGTATTTCTGCTTCCTTCACTGAAGAGCATTTTTATGTGGGTGGATTTCAAATCCTACGCCACAACCTAGTTTTCCTAGGAGTGTCATGCCTAAAAGCATGAGCGGGACTCGAACTTCACACCTCCTGCTTGGCGGGACAGTGCGCTATCCACTGAACCACCGAGGCCCCTAAAGGGTATATTAAGTTTGTCTAATCCCTGTTCCTCTATCCGTTTGAAACGGATCCACGCCGGGTTTCCACAAGGAAATGTGCGTGTACCGCTTATGCACACCCTGTACACCGCCGACATGCCAGCCCCGGTCAACCCGTTAACATCAAGGCAGTCAAAGCTAAATCGCTGAAGAAGCTAAAAAAGCTCAACTGGCTCTTGCGATCCAGCAATCTACAATTGCGACCAAAGGCTCTCCTAATAATAGTCATCCTGG
>JBANCY010000949.1:0-11316 GCA_037040045.1 Phorticella flavipennis | reverse complement strand
TCGGGATCTGTTTGCGGTCTCGACCCAAAATTCTGTGATGCACCTGCATCAATCGCTCCATACGAATGGCCGGATGATATAACAAAATGGCCGATTTGTCGCAAAACGAATGCTTTTTCGCAACGCTACCGTTATAAAGATCACACAGCAGAGCACATGGTCTGCGAAGTAATTGGACACCCCTGTTGTACCGGGCTTTATGGCGAATGTCGCATAACTACTCGAGAATATTGCGATTTTGTAAATGGATATTTTCATGAAGAAGCTTCACTTTGCTCACAGGTAAGCAAACCCCAATTTCATTGAATTCCTTATAACCCCATTTATTTTGACTTTAGATATCATGCCTAAACAACGTCTGCGGCATGTTCCCCTTCATATCAGTTGAAATTCCAGACCAAATGTATAGACTACTGACATCGTTATGTATGCACGCTGGTGTCTTGCACTTGGCTATTACACTCATCTTTCAGCACATATTTCTTGCTGATTTAGAGCGATTAATTGGTACGATACGAACAGCTGTTGTTTACATTATGTCAGGCATAGCTGGAAACATTACCAGTGCAGTGCTCGTACCTCATCGACCAGAGGTAAGTCTCACAAGTCAGAGGACGCTTACAACACTTGACAATTTTAAATAAATATTACGTTTTGTTTCTTTTTACGAAATTCAACACGATGTTTAATTTAAATATTTTACGTGATTAAAAAAATAATTATTGATTACAAGTAACAAATCTCTAGTTGAGCGATCTCGACTAAGAGATACACTGATCACAGTTGTGCACGTCTAAAACACGTAATACCCTTCCATGCACAAATAAGTTTAAAATAATGTTGCGGTAATACAAATTATTATATGCCCATAACATTTCTTTATTTCTTCTTCCCTCACTGAAGAAATTTTTTTATGTTAAAGCTTTATCCGCTTTATAAATAATTTTTTCCAATTATGGGGTGAACGGGGTATCTTTTGGTAACAATCAATTGGTGAAAATTTTATCTACATATGCCTGTTACATACATTCCCAAAAACTTATTATACGGTTCGTACGAATGTTCAATTGGAATCGTGGAATATATCAAACAAGTAAGGAACGATTATTATTTTACGTGGGTGGATATCAAATCCTACGCCACAACCTATTTTTTAGGAGGGTCATGCAGTGCAATGCAGTTGGAATCGCTTAATACCGTTTCTTACATAGACACACAGACCCACTTTTACCGTTATACAGCGTGCGCTAGAGTCGGCACTGCGTCAGCCGACCTCACCATATGTGACTTATTACACTCTTTTGCGAATAACTGCTGTGTGTACAATCGGATCGATTTGAATCTTTCTGACTAAGTGCGAAATACATTCCAAAATATTTGTGTTGAAAATCTAGTTTCAAATTTACACCTCTTTTTACATTTTTTTGATCTGCGGGAAGCGGGGAGTGGCATCCAAAATTTGAGAAAATGCAATTTGCGCATCATCTATGAGAACCTACATGCCAAATTTGGTGCCTCTAGCAATAAACGTTTTTCACCTTTTGGCATTTAAGCCCGTTTTTGGCCATTTCTGCGACTTATAACTTTGTCGTTTATGACCCGATCGTTCTGAAACTTTCAGGATTGGTTGATGACATTGTTATAAATATTTATTCTAGAATTCGAACCATTATTATAAAGATTCTAGAAAATATAAGCACTTCTTTAATTTGGGGTGGACCAAATTAGAATGGAAAAAAATTTTGGATGCCACTGCCTGCATGGACACTTACTTACCAAATGTCATGTCTATAGCTTAAAATTTTTAACTCATAGCTACATTTTGTCACTTTCCGGGAAAATGGAGGGGTGTTTAAAAATTTTGGGAAATTCCATTCTGCAGTTTCTAATCATGACCCTATTTAGCGAATTTGGTGTCGATTGCTCTATAAATGACAAAGTTATGGCCATTTTATCAAAAAAACGAATTTATCGATTATCGGGCGAAGGTGACGTGGTATTAACGAAATCTTGGAACATGATATGTGTATTGTATACACGGATCTTCATGCCAAGTTAGAAGTCTCTAGCTCTTATAATCTCGGAAATCAATGTGTTCACAATGCGTTCACAGACGGACAGACAGGCGGACGAACGAACGGACAGACAGACGGACGTGGCTAAATCGACTTCGCTATTGATCCTAATCGAGAATATATAAACTTTATGGGGTCTGCCACGCGTCCTTGTGCCTGTGATGATTTTGGAAGCATTGTTTATCCTCTGCACTAGTTAAATTCTGAGTTATCTCACTTAAATGGTTAAATGCTTTCATATGTCATTACATATTCCCTCTCCTCATTTGATTTCAATTGATATTTTGCAGGTCGGGCCATCAGCCTCTCTTTGCGGGGTGGTTTCCTCGCTTCTCGCGCTGCTTATATGGATGCATTGGAAGCACATACACAAGCCTTATGTGGCCCTGCTAAAGTTGTTGTTGCTGTGTACAGTCTTATTTGGTATTGGGACATTACCATACCAATTGAACTTTGCTGGTTTGCTTGCTGGTGTTGTCTGCGGAGCGTTTCTGACGATTTCATTGGTGCCATTTACAAGTGTTACCAAGTACGAGCGCAAAACTAAGGTAATAAATATTTCATATTAACGTATAAATATTTCAAATACACACATAAATGATTTTTTTCCTTGTATTTCCAGATTAATCTCATATGGACCTGCATACTCTTTCACCTTTTCGTGTGCGCTACATTAATTGCAACATTTTACATTTATCCGCGAGAATTTAATACACTGAATTTCGTGAATGACATATTCGGAAATAATGGATATAATTATATTAATACGAAAAATAGTAGTTTTGGTCAATATAATAGCGATATATTAACATCTCGCAAATATTCGCAAACGCAAAAGCCTCAATATTATTATCATCATCACTCAGAAGATATAATCAGTAATAGTGTCGCATATACTGAACGGACCAGCATTTCGGTAAAGTTATGGAAACATGAAGCTTATCTTATTTTATTATCTATTTTGTTTTTCTTCAGCGCATTTACCCTGAGGCTCAATTCCAGACAGGTGCTCGGCTCTGGGAAGGCTCTAAAGCGCATTCACTCAGTTACAATGCGAAACATAACGAAACAATTTACAAACTTATACAAGACGGTATTAGAGGAAGAAATATATTAAAATTCAAGGAAACATTCAATACTCCAGGGCCAAGTCGATTATTATCGAAGAAAAATTACACTCGTATTTCAAGCGAAACAACAGAGTCAACACAGGTTAATCACAAACTTAGCGCAAATCCAAAATAAGATCCTATAAATCTTCCATATAATTAAATTAAATATTATTACTTACTGCCCTGCAGTGCAAATTAAATACTGATTGTAAATAATTATAATTATAATCGTAAAGGTAAAATTCCATATATCATAACCAGTATTTTGCAAATAAATATTGAAGCAATCGTAATATGAAGTTCGTAAATCTGTATTACAGTTTTGAAACTAGTTTTTGACAATTCAAGGGAACAAGGTTCTTGTTTGATTAAGAAGTAAATGTTGTTTTTAAAGTTATTCGGGGCGCTGAATCAAAATCTACTCGTGGTTTTTTATTAGCCTGACTTCCCGCGATAAATTATTTTCAGAATTTTTTATATTTTCAGTCACTTGCACTAGATATATTGGAATAACTTTGAAACGACTTATTATACACAAGTACGGAATAGGAATAAAGTGTAGTCTTCGAAGTTACAACGCAAATATTTTTCAGAATGTTTTGCAGAAAATTCTCCACTACAACATATGTGGAACACCGTCGGCTTTTGCTCAAGCAAAAAAATTAGCTCCAGCTGCAGGAATTATATAAAATTAGCTGTTTATACTTATGTCCAGAAATGCATCTAATTCGGAGCGTCGATAGATTATGAGAAAAAGTAAGATTATAAAAGAATTTAAGCTTGTAGCTTGCTAACATAATCTTGGTTGTGAGGCAGCTATACGATAAAGAAGTCCAGAATCAGAAGTTTAATATTTGGCGAAGCGATATTTCGGACAATTCTAGGTCTTTTTTGGGTTGGTTTATGCCGGAGTCATAAATAGATAACTTCGGTGTTGATGATCCGAGCATCCGAAATTTTTAGGATTGATTTGATGACAAAGACAAGGATAATATTTTCGAATTCGAATCATTATGAAAAGGATTGTAGAAGTTGTGACTCTCGCATAAAAATTGCGGCAGGTATATACATTTCGTCACTCTCCGGAAAAATTGAGAGGTATATCAACATTTTGGGAAATTCCATTCTGCATTTTCTAATTATGACCCTATATACGGAATTTGGTGTCTCTATAAATGCCAAACTTATGGCCATTTGATCGAAAATCATTTCTATCGATTATCGGGCGAAGGGGGCTTATCAAATAACTTAACACTCCATCTGCGTATGGTATACCTCGGACATTCATTCCAAGTTTGAAGTCTTTAGCTCTTATATTATCCAAAAACAACGAGTTCACACAGACGGATGGAAAGACGGATTTTATGGGCTCTACCTTCTTCTACCTCTTTCCAACAAAACTAATATACATTTCTTCCCATTATTTCAAATGGGATCAGGATATATTTAGTTTGGCACGGTCAATCAAATTCAAATTAAATATCTAGTTTGTTGTCGCTTATTCGATAAATAAATCCCGTGGGCACCGTTTAAGCACTGAATATCCGTAGAGTAACAAAACATTTTAGGACAACATGGAATTTCTTGTTTCAAATACCTTCCTAAGAACAAAGAACTTCATTTTTTTTCAAATTGATTTGTACGAATGTTATATTAGATATATTTTATTTATTATTTCTATTGGTTTTAATTTTACCAGCGTTTACCCCTTCCCCCGGCACTACCACGTGACTTATTAAATCCAGCACTACCACCTCTGAAGCCTCCTCCACCACGACCAGCGCCACGATTCCCTTAAAAATTAAACAGTTAATGGGGATATCAAATTGAAAAGTATGCCACTTACCCATTCCGCCTCCACGACCTTTACTACCACTACCAAATCCAGCAGAGCCCCCTTTCTTTTTAGCTCCTTTAGGCTGTGGTGGCTTAGGTAAAAATCTTGAAATTGGTAGTAGTTTACCCGGGTCAATAAACAATGCTTGATTTGATTTGAAACTACTTGCGTTTACATTATCAGATAACTTAATAGAAACGGAGTAATCTCGCACTGTCCCAAAAATCTCATCGATTTTTCCAATTTGTTCTTTGTTCTCAAGATAGACTGGTGCATTAAAATATGGCACATCGTCTATTCCAACTTTGCATACCAAATCATTTTGGCACATATAGCTCAAATGTCCCAGCGAAATAACACGTTCTGGAGGTCCCTGATCAAAGCCTCCACGTCCGCCACGAAATCCGCCCCTGCCAAATCCTCCACCAGTTTTGTTGAATCCTCCGGCACCGGTACCTCCGCGACTACCATTAGCACCTCCTCGTCCTCCACCACCACCTCCACGAAAACCTAAATATGGCTTTAATTAATACAAATAAAAACCGATTTACATATCACAAACCTCTTCCACCACCACGAGGACGTCCAAAAGCCATTGATATTAATTGAAAATAACTTTAGAAAAATGAAACACGTGCAACGCTTCTTCGGACCAACGTTGAAGTTCTGTTCTACAAGTTCGAATGAACAAGGTAGGTTCATTTAGTTCATAACACTACAACCATTCCATTCACAATATTTGAAGTGCAGAAGATAGAGGCATTCCGTTTCATTTTAAATTTTCTGAAGAATGCTCCTGTGCCTGATATACCTATCAAATGAGTATTTGTGGAACTAACAAGCATCCGTAGGTATTTGGATTAAACTGACTTGTTTCCTCAAAAACTAAATACAATGAATTCCAAAATAAATATTATTTCACCTCTTATCAAGTATTTGATGTTTAAAGCGGTGGTCCGCCGATTATATTTCGATAAATTTAATGATTATTTAAATATTTTTATATATATAATATATTGTTAAGTTTATCTAAAGAAAAATAATTTTAAAAAACAACACGATTGAATAGAAAAGTCATATTTTAACAGTTTTTATTAATTTGCCTATTAATAGATTTCCATATATGTAATAAGTTTTTGCCATTTATGTCTTCTGAAATTTACAAGTCTTCAAAAATAAGATTTTAGATAAAAAACAACGCTGTAGTTTACTTTCGTTGCATGTTAAGTAGCCAATGATACTCAATAGTACTCACAGAACCACAACAGTACTCACCTCTAAATAAACGTATATTTTTTTAAATTCTGCCAACCCATTTAAATTTTTATCAATGAAAATCTAATACAACTAATCGATACTATTTTAAAAGAGTAAAATGATTCGTTTACCAAAAGGGAACGAGTTTACAATTTCTTCACATTAATTTTCAAAAATATAAAAAATCTTATCGAATAACATCCAAAACGGCTACTTAAATAATTGAATCGACCGTATAACATTTTCGCTTAGCAGAGTAAAGTATTGCTTTCTTATATACGCATATGTGTATGTATACAAGAGAAGGATAGAGCAGCAGTGTGAGTGTAGGGTGCCAACACTACTATTTCTTATTGAAGTACCAAAAAATTATAAATTAATTTCGTGCTTTTGTAATATGTATCTTATTAATGTACTAAACTATAAATTTGCCTACATATTTCCATGAACTGGAGAAGTGAAAAAATTAATTATACCGTAATGGTATATATTATGTGTAGTTGGGAACTGCCAACTTTTTAAGACTAAATAACGACCTAAAAATGACATAAAGCGCAGTAAAGTGCTATATTTGGTCAGTATTCATATATAAATTCACATGTACGTGTGCAGTGTGTGTACATTCATTTATTAAGTACAATTTCGATTAGTGCATATTTAATATATAACAAATTATCTTCGTAATAATTTGATGTACAGAATACTTTTTCATTTATTTAGGTCATTGCTTAATTAATGAGTAAATAATACTCTTTTACATTGCGGTAGTGGGCAAGTATATGTGAAATTTTCTTCCCCGTTTTGTAGGTTATGTTTCCACGTTCAGTCGTTGTTATTGTTAAATATATTTGTACCATGCTTTGTACCGTCCATATGCATAAGCACCTACGTATAACACAATGTGTGTGTTTGTACATACATATACGTATATATATATATATATATATATATATATATTAATGGAAGTTAACAAAAATGATATAGTTTTCTAATTTGACGTAGTATACATTGATTCAAATTGAAAATCGTACTTGTCAATTCCACAGTGTTTTGAAGTGCTAACTTATATTGACGGTCAGCATTTTTATTTTTGCACAATTTCAGCAAAAGAATAAAACTACAAACTCAAAAAGTTGTGAAAAATGACAGACTCGATGAAATTTGGACCGGAATGGTTGCGCAACATGTCTGCGGAGCCCTCAATTGGCAGCGGTAGCAATGTTTCGGGTATGGGCGTTGGAGGCGTCAATGTCGGTGGTATTAACAGCACCCTGTACATGGGGAGCAATATGCTGGCTGGTCACAGTCATACGACAGCCTCGAGGAATATGTTCCCGGAATATCGATATGGGCGGGAGGAAATGTTGTCGCTATTCGACAGGAATTGTTTGCTTCCTCAGATTTTGCCATCATTCAAAAAGCTCTTTGTTGAGAAGGTGCAATTCCCCCTGGCTCTAACGCCAAGCTCCGAAGAGGACATGAGCAATCAGAATCAAGTTGGTAACAGCGTAAGTAATATACAATCTGAAAATAAATTAAAATGTATCTAGAAAATAATTAATGCATTTAATTACTTTCATAGTCGCGCCCGGCTTGGCTGCAACGCTCACCCGGTGGTTTCGGTCTCACGTCACGAGGTTCAGGCCGTGGTGGAACTATTGAGCGTGGTCGGATGCGTGGTAAATCGGCTTATCACCCAATTTACCAAAGGCCAAATGCTGTTTATGATGACAGCTTGACAGTTATGTCTTTAAAGGTGCGTTTAGCCTTTCGCCTTCATGTTGTTGATATTACTGCAATTGGCGTTTTTGTACAATAATTACTTTGAACGTTTGTCATTTTGCAGTCGGAACGAAACTGGATTGATAGGAATGGGACTGGCGACGCAGCATCTATCGGTGTACCCTCCGCCACCGCCAGCGGAGTGGGGATAGATTGGAATGGTACACCCAGCTCTAGTCCGCGTAAAGAATTTTCAAGTCACAATCGAAACATGGAAAACTGGCGCAGAAACCGCAATGATGATGGCTCTGGAGATGGGCCGAATACAGGAAGTACTGTTGGGGTAGAAGCAACTGGCTGGCGTAGTGGAGCAACACATCGCTGGGGTAGGTTCAATACAATAATAAATTCTCCCTAAGAAAACTTATTTTAACGCTAAATTATCATTTGTTGATACTTTAGGACGATCAACCAGTTGGCGTGATGAAGAGACAGGTCAGAGTGGAAATTCCGATACTAATAGTTTTGCTGGAAATACAACAAATAACATTCAACGTTCCATATCAGCGATTGGAAATATATGCACTGAGCGAGCTGGCGCCAGCTCAAAGCCTCCGGGTACAGGAGTTGGGTCCAATGGGACCCCTTTATTAAATGCAAATCGACAGGTAACTTCCAAACCTAATCAGTCGTGGTCAGTCAGCGGAACTGATGGTGATGATAATTTGCCAGAATGGGCTATGGAAAATCCTTCCGAAATTGGAGGTACTTTTGATTCAACCGGTGCTTTTCACGGGGAATGCACTGATTCTGACCCACAGATACTGCCACAATCAGATGTTAAACCGTTATCTAGTAACCCCAATCAGGTGCATAATGTAATTGCTTTGAATTCGAACGATTTACTTGTCGAATCCAAAAAGGGTCAAGAGCAGCATTACCTTACAACGCCAGATGGTATACCGAGCTCAGCGACCAAGACGGTCAATTTAGAACATGATATAAATTGCCTCAAGTCTTCAAGCAACATTACTGAGAACTCTAGGGAAAGTGCAATCCCAAGTAATGAGAACTTGAAAGATGAAAAAGTAGAGATGGACTGTGGAACGTCTGACGTAAGCACTATGTCTGCTTCTGCAGTGCATGGTGATATTTCAGAACGAATTAAAGAGGTGGCAGATGAAGTTGAGAAACTGATTATGGAAGATGAGAGCGATGGCCGAGTCACCAAAACGGACACTGTCTTAAAGAAGGACACTAGCAATTCCAACAGGTATGTGGACCAACGGCAACATCTACAACAGCACCATCACATCCAATTAAGAACCCAACAAACGGACACAACAACAATACTTGGCGATTTGCCACATAAGCCCATTTCGTTTCCGGATCAGTTGGCTATGCAGCAACATCATCATAATTTACAACACCATAAACAGCATCATATGGCTGCGCTTCCGCCGCACTTGATTAACGCAAACCCGACCGAAATGTGGTTTTATAGGGACCCACAGTCCAATGTTCAGGGCCCATTCAGTGCTTTAGAAATGACTGAATGGTATCGTGCTGGCTACTTTAATGAAAATCTATTTGTGCGAAGATTTTCAGACAGTCGCTTTAGACCGCTGGGCGAGCTAATAAAGCTATGTCATGGCAACATGCCCTTTACGCACAGCCATTTACTTCCCACATCCATTGACTTGGACAATTTGCAAATAGGTATGACAACACATAAACCATCAACTATGTCTCTCCCGTTGTCAGTGGGAGATCAACAGCAACATCGTATGGGTGTCATTGCCGATGACCAATTAAAAGCTAATGTAACAGCAGCCGCGGATTCGTTAAGTGCCGCTGTAAAAGGCCATTTAAGCGCACATAGCGTGGATACGTCACACATGCTTACTATGCGCTTCCAAATGCTTCAAGATCAATATTTGCAACATCAAGAATACCAAATTCTTTCCGAACTATCCAAAAACGAGTGTTTTCAGCGTCTCGACGCCACCCAACGCGAAGCCATTGTGCGAAGCAAAGTGCAAATGTTGGTATTACCAGAGTACTTGAGCAGTTTCAGCGGCCTTAGCAGTTCTCTGGCCACTTTGAATCCCGTCGCCGGTAATCAGTTATATGATGCAATTGCCCAACAAGCTAAAAAAGATCAACAAAATCAGCAGATATTCTCAGGAAGTACAGATCAAGGTCCAGCAGGAAACTTCTTGGACGCCAACGATTTTATTATTAATGCCCAATTGATGCACCAGCAAACTCAGGGACAAACTCAGCCATCAGTTCTTTCAGAACAAGTGCAACAATTTGGGAACGATTCTGAGGCTAGCAAACTCCAGGAACTTCCCGGAAATGATTTGGATCTTCTTAACGAATACAATTTACGCATGTTGCTACGGGGATCACCCGCAACCACCAATCAACAACAGCAACAAGAGCAAACTACAGATTTCATGACAGATTCGCAGTTATTAAATCCTCAGAACATGATGATGCCTATATGGCCCCAGAACGTACAACAACATCCTACTCAAATGTGGCCTGATTTAGCAAATGCAAAGATTACCCTGTGGGATGTGGCGACTTTAGAAGAGGAACAGGGGCAAAAAATGTTCCAACAGCAACAAAAAATCCATCTTCCTACGCCTATATCGGAAAAAATAAACAACTCGAGTCATTTTGATTTTAATGCTTCGCGTCAACCTGATAATCAGGAGATATCAAATATAATACAAGCTCAGCATACCCAACAACCAAGTCAGAGTCCAATTGTGGACGAAACTACGCAACGCAAGGAACAACATACCACCCAACAACAAAGACAGATTTATGTGAAACAAGCGGCTAACAAACAACTTCAATCGATTAATAAACAACAACAAGGAAAGGCATCGGAGTTAAAAACAAATGAGGAGGAACGTCGCCGTGAGCAGGCGGATGAGAAGCGGCGCCTAAAGGAGGAGCGCAAGCGCCAACAGCAAGATGAGGAAAAACGACGTGTAGCGCAGGCGGAAGAGGAGAAAAACCGCCAGTTTCAAGAAGAAAAGGAACGCCAACAACAAATACAAATACAGCGCCGCAAAGCATTGCTTGGCAATCCGCAATCTACGTCTAATATCTCTACAGGTAAATTATGGTTTGTCAAGTTTTTATCACTTTCCCGTAATATAAAAAAGGCAACATACTATTTAAATTATGGACAGTCTCATTGTCAAAACTATTACGCAATAATAAGGTATAACATTATATATATATATATATATATATATATATATATATATGTAGTATATCGGCTATGATATGT
>JBANCY010000948.1:5301-16742 GCA_037040045.1 Phorticella flavipennis | reverse complement strand
GAGAGAGAGAGAGAGAGAGAGAGAGGGAGGGTGTGTGTGTGTGTGTGTGTGTGTGTGTGTGTGTGTGTGTGTGTGTGTGTGTGTTATGTACCGTTATGTATACGTTCTCTTACGCTCTCCTCCTCGGCACTCGGCGCGCTCTCTCTCTCGCATATACTTACTTGATCGGGTAAATCGTAAAAGTCTCTCCCGAACCGAGAGGAAACGGAAGTCTGCAGCTCGGCCTGAGCTTGAGCTTGAGCCTGAGCTTTTGCCAAGCTGGCGGCGGCCTCGTTCATAGCTGTTGTTGCCGCCATTTTGCCTAAGCTTGCATGGGTGTAGCTTTTGTTGCGGTTGTAGCTGCCGCTTAGTTGACGCAGCAGTTGGGTATATACGACAAGGCCCTTGGTATGACTGGCTGTTGTTGTTGTTGTTGTGTGAGCTTTGTTTATTGTTGTTGTTGTTGATTTAGTTCTTGTTAATGTTGTTGCGGCTGTTGTTGTTGTTGTTGTAGTTGTCTGAATTAACTGCAAAGTGTTTGGACCGTTGCGTAAGTTCTTCAACATTTGCGCCAGATAAACTAAAGCCATAGGGCGCGGGGCGGTGTACGGGGTGCAAATGCAGGTGCCGGTGCGGGTGGTGCGGGTGTTGGGTGTGTTGGGTTCAGTTGCATAATGCAGCAAGCGTGTGTGTGTGTGTATGTGTGTGTGTGTGTGTCGATGTGTGTGTGTGTTTGTGGGTTGGTCGAAATTTAGTTAAAAAAATTATAAAAAAAATAACCAAAAATCTTTATATATACCCATACATATGTATATGTATATAACTATCTGTATCTGTATATATGTATATAGTCTATATATATATGTATCTGTATATAGGAATTTGAAATTTTGTAAGTTTCGAAATTTGAAAACATCTGCCCAAAGATCCCCACAAAAGTGAAAGTGAAAAATGAATAAGTTGCTTACGTTAGAGCAGTACAGCATGAGATATATATATACATGGTATATATACATATAGATATGTATATACATCATAGTTATAGGCGCATAAGGAATACATACAATTTGCTTCGATATGCCGAAGTTTGAACACCCTTGCAGTGGTTCGGCTTTGATTTTTTTGAGTTTAGCATCATTTTTATTTATTTAAAACTCCTAAAATTATGACAGGAAACAGATCAACTGCTTATTAGATTTACACTGAGAACAACTGGGTTAACTTTATCTATAATATATCCCAAATTTCCTCTTTTGGATATGAAAGTTAAGGAAAGTCTAAAACAGAAATACAAAAATGGGAACAAAGCGGTTTCTTTTGGCTAAGCGCGCCATTGATTAGTAATCTATGAAGTTCAAAATTTTGGGATTGATTTACTGTACCATTGGTAGAGGAAATTATAGTAGAACTGGCAGAAGTTTCCTCTATGCGAGAAACGAGAAATTCCTTTGCTTTATAGATTTTGCCAAAAACTGTTGAGAGTCTCATTGAAATAGATTAGATTGTTTTTCATGTAATGATATCTTATAATCGTTTCGGATTAATTCGAAATGCTTAATATCTAATTATATGTGATCATAATGAAATTTTTAGAATAATTTAAGTTGTCAATTCTAATTCATATGATCGATCAATTATAGATCTTTAAATGATCATATGTTCTCATTTTCTTATTTATTTCTTCATCAAGATGTTATTTTCACGGACTTATATACAGATTTTGATGGGCCCAGCTCTTATAGTTCTCATACAGATCGACGAGTTTTTGAAAAGGCATGAAAGGACACTCGGATAAAAAGACCGAAACACATAGCATTATATATTCGATTGCTTATGCTGATTAGGATCATATGGCTTAGGATATATTGGTCTGATATTGAGTATGGGAACCTCTTACCCATTATACGGGTAATTATAAGAAGTTGAAGTTAGTTAAAATACAAAGAAACATCAATTCATATTCATATCAATATCATTGATTTTTGCTTAGATTTGTATTATATTTCGATTCAAACAATTTCTCACGATTTCGGAATCGGATCGAAGTTTCGAAGATTCGTTTCCCGATCGAACTCAAAAAGTTAGACAAATGTTTCGACAGATTCCGGGAGAACAGACAGACGGAGTTTGAGACCAATAGTTATACATATTCTAAAGGGGGTTTGTTACATGTTTCATGATACATTCAATTTACTCAAAGCAAGGGTATTGCCAAGCACAACAGCCAAAGCCAAAGCGAAAGCAACAACAAATAAGGGGAAAACAAGGCAAAGGCATTTCAAGGCGCCGCCTAAAAGTATGCTGTGAAAATGTGCAAAATCGAAGCCGATCAATAAAATCGCATTAAATCAAGTATATAATATGGAATATATAGTTTATCACATGTCCAGAGTTGTTGTTGTTGTGCTTTAAAGAACAGAGGAGAAGAAACAGTTAGAGAGGCTCTAATTGATAATATCGATCTATCAAAGTGAAAGAAATATGCCAAGTTGGGTCTAAAAAAAGACGCTATGGGCTAGAAGGCCCCCGGGGGAGGAGGAGGGGTGGTTTGCGTGTCTGAAAACCACAACAACAACAACACTGTGGGACTATTGCATGAGTCATCATAGAATTTTCACAGCATTTTCAATTATGTTTTCGGAAAAATCAAAAGAACTTAAGATAATCGAAATACCTGTAAGACGTTGCACTGCGAATGCAAGATCAAAGAGATAATGCAGACACTCTATATATATATTGTTATATGTATATATATAAAGATATATATATATATATATATATATATATGTCGGTATATATATATATATGTATATATCTAGGTATATATGTATATAACTTTCGATACGTTGGGCTCACGCACTTTTGCTTTCAATTTGATTTCATAACATGAATTTTTTCACTTAAGATCCATTAAAATCAAGTCAAAAATTTTCCATAAAACAACAACAACAACACGTTTATAAAAAAAATATATATATATATATATAAATATATATATAATTAAAATGCCGCAAGAGCTTTGCAAGTTTTGCGTTTTAACGAAATGCCTTCGATATGATTATATGGATTATATAGAAACTCAGTCACGTCGCGTCGCGTCGCGTCACGTTGCTCTGGTAATGCTTTCGTTCAATTTTCCAAAATTTTCTTCGATATTATTATTATTATTATTGTTTGTTGTCGGCTTGTCCCGTCGCTCGCTTTTCACAGATTTTCATTATTTTACGCTTTGACTGGCCGATTTTGACGTTTGTAGCGCAGGCGCTCGACCCGATAAAACGCCGAAGAGAGCGAATGAAGAGCCAAAGAGTGCCAGAGCGTGCATGGAGGCACGATGAGAGGTCACTCTTCTGGTTACCCAAGGGGACCTGTTGTAGTAATGCCATTCTGCCATTCTGAGACGATTTTTTGGGGCCTTATCATATAAAATCTGCATTTTCGTAACTTTTCCACCATATTTTGTGGTAATATCGTGTACAGCAGGGGTTTTCCATGAAGTACACTTAAGATTCAGAATAGAAATGCTCGAAAATAACCGATGTTGTTGTAACTATATGAAAAATATCATCAAATTGCCATCCATAGCAATATCGATGTTTTATGAATGAAAATTCACTGGATCATACAGTATCTGATCTAAACAAAGACAACTTTCCGTCTATATTTCAATATTCAAATTTCAAGATAAACAATATTATATCTTATAAATTATATACTGTGTTCGAAAAGTAGAAGTGGTCATATTACCGACAATATTCCGCATAGTGCTTGTGAGCTATGGATAGCTTCATGAAAGATAAACTCATTGTAACCGTCAAAAAGTGGATCCTAGAATTCAAATTGATGGTAAAAACCCTAATTGATACAACAAAATTGGGTTCTGTAGGGTTATATAGAGGGCAAAGGTCTATGTGTACAATCAGTAGGCGATTCCAATCTCAAAAAGTCTAATAGCAGCGTTGATTGGGGCCGAAGGAGATACTATAAAATTTCATCAAAATAGAATTGGGAGATTGATATATCTACGTCAACTATGGCATAATCCCGGGGAAAAGACTTGCAAAACAATTTCCCAAACATAACACTATTGTATGACTTTTGAATCAATATGAAAATCTTTGATAAATTTCGAACTTTTTGCGTTCGTTACAATTAATGGAACAACCAATATAAAGTTAGATCTTTTCTTCATAAATAGATTTGCGCAAATCTTGAATTGACAAAGAGATGAAGAGATATAAATCAAGGGTGTCAAATTTTGGGATATGTTTTGCTATAAAAGAATCCTGGTTGATTTGGTTGAATTGTCTATAACCTTTACCTTTAGCTCCAAAGGAAACTTCAAATTTTATAACCAAATATCTGTTGAATATACTCCAAATATCATATATCGCTTGTTGTTAGCTTTACCCATCCTTACTACAAAAGCTCTAAAAGCACATTTATATCCCAGACTAAGCCCCTAAGTACTCAGTTTCTTTAGCCCCGCCTGGGATCCCTTAATGGATCTTAGCTGAATCAACTTAAGGCCATTTGGTAACTCCCCTCGACCCACTCGCACCACCTCTTATCCCGTCACCCTTTGCTCTTTCGAAATGCCGGCGAAAGCTTTTATTGTTTGTAAACAATGCGCAAAGCTCTTGGAAACTTTATGCCCAGCTGGCAGCACTGGTGCCGCCGGCTGCCGAGCGCATTTGGCGCCAAATTTGAAATCGGAAAAGCTTCGCACGGGGCAACTCGATAGGGAAATAAGTGAAGTTGGAGCTGTGCGTGGGAAAGTGGAAAATGGCGTGGCCGTTGTTGGTTAGGTTATGATGACCGCGCGCGGGGGAGGGAAAAACGCTGTAAAATGCATTTAAGTGCGGGAAAAACATTTATTTTTATTAAGTTAATAGAGATAAATCATTGGGTAAGCCGCCTGCTAATTGCATTAGACGGAAACATATGTTAATTTACCCCCCACCCTCCCCCTAGCTAAGGCTTGGACTAATTTTCAAATTTAAATAATGTAATTGACTTTAGACGAATTGAAGATATACTCTAATCAGTTTTATTATTATTATATGGCCATAACTGAAGAACTTTTTTTACTCTGGTGGATTTCAGATCCTACGCCACAACCTAGTTTTTCCAGTTTTCCTATCGACATGAGTGAGATTCGAACCCACATCTCTTGTTTGGCGGGACAGTGCGCTATCCACTGGTTCACTGAGGCCCCCTTACGGCGTATTATCATTATATGGCCATAACAACCCTATCGGGTCACAGCCTGAAGCACTTTTTGTCTTTATTTCTGCTTCCTTCAATGAAGACCTTCTTTTATGTGTGTGGATTTCAGATCCTACGCCACAACCTAGTTTTTCTAGGAGGGTCATGCCTATCGACATGAGTGGGACTCGTACCCACGATCTCTTGCTTGGCGGGACAGTGCGCTATCCACTGGTTCACTGAGGCCCCCTTAAAAGCTCCCAGTTATCCAAGGCTTCAGTTTGGAGGATGGATGGGTATACGTCTATTTTAAGGGTTCTACGTTAAAAATTGTTATTCCTGCTCTCATATAAATATATTTAATCTGGCGTGTCTAAGGGATAAATGTTTTCTTATATATTGTATATTTTCGACTCAGGCAGTCAAATTCACGAGGACATCTATTTATGAACCAGTCCTTAGATCATTTGTAGGCCTTTTAGGATTCGAGTGCTCGAGCACAGAAATATAAATAGCTACCCTCGATTATTTGATCACAGTGGCTGGAACAGCCCAAAAGAAGGTTTTGGTCCGACCACTAGTCCACATTTACCAGGTTTTGCAATATATTGAGTTGAAAGTTATCAGACAGTTAATATTCTATATAATCTATGACTTTACTAAATTTCATAAGGACCGAAGTCCTATTAGTTTCTTTAATATTTTAGCCAAAATTTCACTTTTAATTTCTTATAAGTCTTACAGATGCTTCACTCTGAAATAACTCAACTAAACAACAGATATATCTCTGATGTACTAATATCTTATATAGATATCATTTAGAAAGTTGGTTATAAAATACCACAATTATCTGACTATATCACAAGTGTATCTCTGAGATACGCGGCCTGAAAATATAATATATCTGCGAGCGTCAACCAAATCTTATATGATTTTCTGAGCGATAAGGTGTCTTATGATAATACATATATATGTCAATATCTGGCATATTCCTTATAGATAAGATATATCTGCATTGTCTATAGTATATTTGCTTATGTTAAACTTAAGTAGAGCAGATTTCAATCCACTTTTAAGTCTCTGCCACAGTTATATGACATCAAACGAATATCTTAAATTTCGGATAAGTTTTAAATTTAGCTAAAATAATATTATCACACGAGGCTAAATTTAAAAGCAACAACAGCAGTTTTCCAAAGAATTCAATTTTTCCTCACATTTATTTGGAAAAGTACGCTTAACTTTTGCTGGAAAGGGCGGCATTGGACGGGCTTGGGTGGATGTTGGTGTAGGTCTTGGGTTAGGAGTGATTGGGATGGTTTTAGAAATGAACGATTCGATTTGATTGCTTATCGAATTGAACGAGTTGCATGCTCGTGACACGCACTTATCGTATGTCTGGACGGTATGGCAGGGTGTGGGATGGGTGTGGGATGGATTGGGAAGGGTGTGGGATGGGTTGGACCCACTTGTCTTGGCCATTGGCTTGTCCATTTCCGCGTGCTTGAGCTGACGAGGCACTTCCTTGCAGTTGCCGTCGCGGCGTCGTCGTCGGCTCCTTCATAAAAGGAGCCGGTGGCAGTTGCAGTTGCAGTGACAGTGGCAGTGGCAGCCGCCATTTGTGGCAAGCGAAAACAAGTTGCAAGTGGCAAGTTGCAAGTGGCGCGGCCAATGGCCATTTTGACCATTTTGTCCATTTGGAGGGCAACGCCTTACGCAACGTAACAGTTTTATCACCTGAAATGCGCCCGTTCGACCCGATGCTCTGCTCCAGCTGCCCGACTGTCCGCGTGTCCGACTGCAGCTCTGGCGGGTTTTTCAATAAATTGGCCATAAAAAGCGAGAAAAAAAGCAAGTAAGGAAGGATTGTCTACGGCGCGCCGAATATTTCATACCCTTTTCGAAGTTACAGCGCACACATTTTAAAGAAATTTTATGAGACTTTCAGAAAATTTCATGAAATGGGAAAATATTTCATGAAAACATTAGCCCCCGCACGAGCTCGAACCCGCGAACACTCTTACAACTATAGAAGTCCGAACTTTATAAAATTTGGTAGAGCGGTAGACAACAATGAATCTTGGAAGTACGTGATTTTTCAGACCAATACGTTAAAAAACGTGGAATATATGGGCAAAATCGATTTATGGTTATATGCCAGCTATATAATATAGAAGTCCGATCCTTACGAAAGTTGGTGGAGTGGTAGATAATAACGGGTCTGAGGAGTATATGAGCTTTCAGTCCAATACGTTAAAAAACGTGGAATGGGCAAAATCGAATTATGGTTATATGGCAGCTATATGATATAGAAGTCCGATCGTTATGAAAGTTGGTGGAGTGGTAAATAATAACAAGTCTTAGGAGTACATAAGCTTTCAGTCCAATATGTTGCAAATCATGGAAAATATGGGTAAAACGGATTTTTGGTTGTAAGTCAGCTATATGATATAGTGGTCAGATCCGATCCGTTCCGTCAAATGTTCTGACGCATAACATTTGAAGGCTATGTGTCAAGTTTCATAAGGATATAGACGGACGGATGGACAGATGGACATGGCGCCGGTCGTCCTTCTGATCATTCTTTTTTCCTCCGGACCATTCTGTATGCAACTTTTGCGGGTCTACGACATTTCCTTGAATGCATTGCATACTTTGGGACAAAGTGAATAGACCATTGTCTTCGGAAAGAGTACAGATATATATAAAACGGGAGCAGTTCGATGCGCCGACAATGGCAATGGCGTTGTTCGCGTTGTTTTCGCACTTAATGTTGAGGCAAACGGTAAATAAAGTGAAGTGGCCTGGAAGCGATCCACCTAACAGCGACCTGCAAAGCCACAAACACCATCAACAACCAGCCAACCCAACCAAACCCAACCAAACCCAACCGAACCGAACCAAACCATCTGCAACAACAACGACAACAACGACAACAACAACAACAACGACAACAACAACAACAACAACTGTAACAACAACAATTGTAACAACAACAACAACAACTTTTACAACAGCAACAACAACAACAACAACAACAACAACAACAGATATAGCCAACATTAACAACGGGAACCAACGAGCTGACCAAAACACTTGCCCTCTTGCCCTCTTGCCAACTTGGCGGGTTGCTTAGTTAGCGCAAGTTTTTGGCTGCAAAAAATGTTTTCAAACTAGACAAAAAATACCAAAAAAAGACTTAAAAAAACTAACAAAAACAAAAAACTTTGAACTGAAATAAACACATTAATACACTTTCTAGGCCAAAAAAGAAACCCAAAAAACTTCTGCAGTTGACAGAACTTAACAAAAGCGGTTTAAGGAGATTCAATGTGCTTTCAAAGCTTCAATGTGCACTGAGAGAGCTTTGGATGTATATTAAATAAATTTTACTGTGCTTTGAAAGCTTGTAGATATCTTTAAGCAATTGATATGATTAGTTTGCAGCGTTTTTAATCTAGCTTCTTTCATTTCATTTCATTGTGAAATAGATTTTTGTGTACTTTAATCTATCCATCAATCTCTCAAATCAAAAGCTTTAGAAGTCTTATGAAAAGACTTTTCTAATGAAGGAGAGCAAATTACATTAAAATGTGACTGAAATCAATGCAATCGGTGCTTTGCAAGTGCTTTAAAGCTTTAAAATCATAATCTCTTTTAAAAGCTTTCTGTTTTTAATTAATGTCAATCCCAATAGTATATCTATAGCTTTTCAATCACATAAAAACATGTTTCACAAAGAATAAGAATAATCTTAGAACTTTTTCGCGTTGATCATTCAGGTCTTTATAACATGGCTTAAAAGCACATTGAGATTTAAGAGCTTCAAGCAAAGCTTGAAGAGCTTTTAAAACACATGAAATAGAACGTTACGCTCAAGCTATAATTGGGGATTTAACGAAAAATATGAATTTGCACATTTAATTTGCAGTTTAATGAGCTTTCAAAAACGAGTCTATTTAACTTTTAAACGCTCAAATAAAGCATCACTAGTAAGTGTATTTAAGATAATATTAATATTTAAGAACACAATTGAAGTGAAAACGCTGAAAAATCACTTTGCATTTGCATTAAAAAGAGTTTTCAAAGCACATTAAAAGGAACTTATAGGGCTTTTCAAAGCTCTATTAAATTTTTATTGGCTTTGTATTGCGTTCAATTTAAGTTTATTATTTGAGCAAAAAAGCACATGCTCATACAAAAGTTAGCACATTTCGTGTTAACCAAATAATAGCTTTCAAAGCATATTAAAGTCTTAAACGAGCTAAGGTCTATTTTAGTTAAGACTGCTTAAGAAAATTTTGGTATGTTTTCCGAAAGAATGTAAATTGTTTCAAGCTGTAATGCTCTTTGAAATCTAGGTATTTACAGTCGAACTTCTCTATAGTGAACTTCTATACAATAAAGCCCTCCCTATTATGAATTGATTACAAACACACTTTTTCGTTCCAATTTCGTTGTATTTTAATGAATTGTATATGAATGAATGAAGTTTCTATATAATGAAGTGATTTTCGGGTCCCGTCAAGATTCATTATAGGGAAGTTCGCCTGTAATTAGCTTTATTTAAGTTTTAATGAACTTTGAAAGCTCTATTAATTTCAGCTACCATGTTGATAAAAGTTAAGGTATTACATAATATATTTTATGTGCTAGAGTTTTGGGGTCTTGAGGTCGTAGATTCGAGTTCTACTGATAACGATAGGCATGTTGTTATTATTATTATTATAGGGCCATAACAACCCCATTGGGTCAAAGCCTGAAGCATTAGTTTCCTTCATTTTTGCTTCCTTCACTGAAGAACTTTTTCAATGTGGGTGGATTTAAAGTCCTACCTATCGACATGAGCGGGACTTGAACTCGCACCTCTTGTTTGGCGGGACAGTGCGCTGTCCACTGGTCCGTTGAGGCCGCCTCGATAGGCATGTCCTTCCTGGAAAAACTAGGTAGTGGCGTAGGATTTGAAATACACCAGCGTAAACAGATCTTCAGTGAAGGAAGTAGATGTAAAGGCAAATAGTGCTTTAGGCTGTAACCCAAAAGTTTTGTTATAGCCACTATTAGATTTGTTATACCATAATAATACTTACTCAATTGAAACTGACTTATAGTACATAATACTTACTTAACGTAAGCTACAATCATATTAAAAGCACATTAAAGCTTTCGGTTTTTATAGGTAGTGTCATAGGTTTGTCATTAAAGCTTTAGCTCATCAAATTCGATTTGGATACAGTCATTTTGTGGGACAATTAAGGTTAGAGAACCCGAACTTTCAGCTATTTACTGTTTACAAAATGGTCTAATAAGATTTCTACACCCTAAAAGGAAAAACTATAATATATTTGCCGTATGTTTGGAAATATTCGAGGAAAATTAAGGCTAGAGAACTCGAGCTATAGGCCTTTTACAGTTTTATAGACCAAAATTGAAGCCATTTGTTGGCGCGAAATGGTCTAATAAGATTTCCCACATCCCAAAAACGGAAAAGCTATAATAAATTTTCACTCAAAAATGTGTAAGTGCCGCGTGAGTGCTGAGGCCTCATTAACCATGATCGAGGGTTGGGTAGGGTGTACCTTGGGGTCTATCCGGGTGCTTCATTAAATGTTTAGCTTTGAGCTGGGAGATAAGCCCAGATTAGTTAGGATAAGATAATAAAGCCAAGATATGGCTTTATTTCAGCATTCGCCGTGCTTTTATGTTCTTTTGGGCATCGAGCGAGAGACACAGCCAAAGTTGGCTTAATTTTTATGGCCTTGGTTAAGAGATTGTAATTAGCGTTTGTTTAAAACTTTGTATCACATGTCGCTGTCTCCGGCTGGCTTTGATGGCATATTAGGGCCGGTCTGCTCCGCGTATAGGGTATAAGCCGCGCCATAAACCAGTTGGCCATGTTCATGTGCAGACTGCAGTCGCTCGCTGTTGTTGGCCTCGCGAATTTGGTCAAAAAATTGTGGCAGGTCGCACTTTAATTGCATTTCGACTGGCCGATTCACTGGGTTGGGTCTTTTCGAAAAAGCCAAAAAAAAAAAATAAAACACCTCTTATATTTATTATACTCTTTTCGAAGAAAATGGTATATTGACTACGCCCGAAAGCATGTAATGCATTGAAGGAAACATCGTAGATCCCCAGAAATTGCATCGTCAGGAGGACAGAAGAAATTGATTGAGTTATGTTCGTCTCCATATTTGTCGGAACCGGTTGGATCGGACCACTATATCATAGAGCTGCTATATAAGCACAAATCG
>JBANCY010000947.1:0-16748 GCA_037040045.1 Phorticella flavipennis | reverse complement strand
ATTCTAACATGTAAACTGAAATGTGTCTTATGGGGCATAATTCAATCTATCATAACTTGGTCAAAACTGCACCGATTTTGACTTGTTATACCATTTTGTTCATGGTTTTTGATTCCGATGCGTTTCTTTTTCAAATTTAATCGATTTCGTATAAAAATTTTTTTTCTCAATTTTTGGATTTTGAAGTAGAGGTCCCCCTGTGTTTTGAAAAAATTTTAAAAATGGAAATGCAAAATTTCGACTTTTTTCCATTTCTGTGATCAAAATTAGTGAAAACTTCATCAGAAGAGTTTCATTTTCAATTTCCTTAAATAATTTAAAGAAAACTCATCCTGTCAAAGAACTTTTTTCAAAACACTTTCCTAGTCTTACAAAAGTCTAGTCTTACGTTAAAGTCCTCCATATCCGACACAATTAATTTGCTTTTAGTTCCGCCAGGCTACTTAACACCCAATTTGAAATTGTCTTTTTGGAAATATTGAAAACAATAATCCAATTATTATGGTTCAATGTGAGCGGGGAACAAGAGGAAATGAGGGTGCCAAAGTGGTTTACAGACATGAAAATTGACTCTCATCCGAGGGGTGTTGGAAGGAAGCTCGGCTGAGCTTATGGGCGGGGCATATGACTAACAAAAAGGAAGTATATAAAGTGCATAAAACAACCTTATTTTTAGAATCCAATCAAATTATATGCTTACAAGTTATAATATATGTATAATATAGCCGAATGTCGTGTTGGCTCATATTACATTTGGTTTAGCAGATATTGTTCTTAAATTTAATATATACTTAAAATGTGTCATTTGTTAATAATATACCAAATTTCATAGCATTTCTCCAATAAACTTGGAAGATATTTATCATAGTATTTAACAAGCGGAAATGTTTTGCATACTTTTTTGCGAGCTTTGACGGATTGTCAGAGCCTTTGAAGAAGAAGATATGATATTAGTTGGAATAAATAGCTTTTCAAACATACCTGATAAGACCCGACGAAACATTTAAATTGTTTTAACCTTTGGAAAGTTATCAAACATAATTTTTTTCCAAATTGTGCTTCAAAATATTGGTATAATTAACGAGCGTGTCAGTTGAACCAAAACCATTTCATAAAAATTCTGATGAATTTTAATGAATAAATTACGATTCACAACCCCCACCAAAACTGAATACTTCCAACCCCTTCGAGCTTTCGCAGATTTCGAGGGAAGTGGATTTTGCTGCAGCTGAAGAGATGATAATCTTAACCCAAACCAGTTTTGAGGCATAAAATTAAACATAATTGAAATTTTCGGGAAGTGTTGATAATAATTTTTGCTAAATAGATAAATTCTTATGAATCCTCATGAATTTTAATGGAATGATAAGAATAATAACGAATCTTAAGCATGTGTGAACTTTGAATCTATTTGAAATTCATGGGAATTATGGGCAAATGCCGATTTATGGCAGCTTTATATGGCAGCTGTATGATATAGATAGCTGATCCTTATGAAATTTGGTGGTAGCGGTAGATAATAACGAATCTTGGGAATGTGTAAGCTTTCAGTCCAATATGTTGGAAAATATGGGATATATGGGCTAAACCGATTTATGGTTAGCTATATGATATAGTGGGCCGATGCTTATGAAATTTGGTATAGCGGTAGATAATAACGAATCTTGGGAGTGTGTAAGCTTTCAGTTCAATACGTTGGAAAATATGGGCATTCACTATAGCTGAAAAACTGAGGAACTGAGGGAATACATACAGACGGAGAGACGAACTGAAGGACATACGGAAGGACAGAAAAACGGTCATCACCCAAACGATTTCTTTTATTATCCTGACCATTCTGAGGCTACTTTTCTATGGGGATTACGGCGCTTCCTTCTAGGCATTCCAATCCCCCGCTCAAAGTAAATCTATTACTTTCTTCGAAAAGAGTCCAAAAGCAAGATAGAGTGCAACAGTTTTGGCTGTTTTTCAAATGGATTCAGGGTGTTGGAGGTAATAGAAGTTTGGGTTTGATGTGAACTTAAATGTTGTGCAATTGTTAGCTAAAATTTTCTAGGTTTTTAGCCAAACAAATTTCAGACCAAGTACCGCTTTGACATACGCCAAATAAATTTGTGGTTTGTTGGCAAATTTTAAAACCAGAGAAAATCAATTTGCACGCCTAATAAACATTTTGTGACAAATCCCACATATTTTTTGACAGTCCCAGTATATATATATGTATTTAGGTATATATGTATAGCATATGGCAAAGGTTACGGGTCGAAACCACCCTTTTGTGTGGCTCGGAAATCAGATATTAAGCCGAAGAGATGATTACAATTTGCACAACATCTGATTTAAGCGTTATGATTACCATGCAAATTAATCACATGAAATTGGAATCTGGGCTCTGCTGCCACACCCACTCGCCCAACGCCCAACCGCCCAACCGCCCAACCGCCCAAACGCCCACCCGTCGCACACCCGCTCGATGTTTGCTCATGCAGCCTACTTCTATATGGTGCCACGCCCCTTTGAGTCGCTTTGAAGTCCCAAGTCGGTTGCTTGCCAAAGGTTTTTATGGAGTGTCATTTGAATTCAATGGGGTCGCTTGGCTTTGCCTTGGGTCGGTCGCCTTTTCGGTTCGGTTCGATGCGAAGCGAAGCGATGCCATGTGATGTGTGGGCGTGCGGGCGTGTGGGCGTGGGCGTGGCACGACTTGGGCCGAGGGTGGCCCAGAAATGTCCTTGTACGACTTCTGTTGCTTCAGCTCCATTGCTTACACAGCGGCATATATGAAGACCCAGAGGCGTCCCAACCAAGGGTTACTTAAGGGCAACAGTTTTGAACTGAAGTTTATAAAGAAGCCTAGAAGAAGGGACCCGAAGACCCTTACTATTTGACTCTAGAATTGTTAGGAGACAAAAGTTTTGTACTGAAGATTATAGTGCCCAGAAAAATGGATCCAAAGGCCCTTAAGACGGGAACTCCAGAAAGCACAGAAGACAGAAGAATGATGTATATGAAGACCCAGAGGCGTCCCAACCAAGGGTTACTTAAGGGCAACAGTTTTGAACTGAAGTTTATAAAGCCGAGAAGAAGGCACCCAAAGACCCTTAGGAGTCAGAACGCAAAAGTTTTGTACTAAAGTTTATAGTGCCCAGAAAAATGGATCCAAAGACCCCTAAGAAGGGACTTCAGAAAGCTCAGAAGACAGAAGAATGATGTATATATAGACCCAGAGGCGTCCCAACTAAGGGTTGGGCAAAGGTTTTGAACTGAAGTTTATAAAGCCCAGAAGAAGGGACCCGAAGACCTTTAGGAGCTAACTCCACTATGGTCAGGACGCAAAAGCGTAAAGTTTATAGTACCCCCAAAATTGATCCAAAAGCCCTTAAGAAGGGACTCCAGAAAGCACAGGAGACAGAAGAACGTTGTATATATAGACCCAGAGGCGTCCCAACTAAGGGTTAGGCAAATGTTTTGAACTGAAGTTTATAAAGCCTAGAAGAAGAGACCCGAAGACCCTTAGGAGCTAACTCCACTATGGTCAGGACGCAAAAGCGTAATGGGTATAGTACCCCCAAAATTGATCCAAAAGCCCTAAAGAGGGGACTCTAGAAAGCTCAGAAGACAGAAGAACGTTGTATATATAGACCCAGAGGCGTCCCAACTAAGGGTTAGGCAAATGTTTTGAACCTATGTTTATAAGGCCTAGAAAAATTGATCCAAAGGCCTTTAAGAGGAGACTCCATTAAGCTCAGGAGGGAGAAGAACGATCCACTGTACTATTTCCATATCTGTCTACCCATCAAAATAGTTCCAAAGTTTTTAGACCCAAAGCACAAGCTTTAATACTATTATTATGCATCATTCAGTGTTTCATATTACACGTTATTAGATCATTTGCAAATCAAATTTTTGGATAATTATGTGTTCTTTTTGACCCTGATTTTTTTTTTCGAGAAATGTTATTATTTATTTCGTTGGAATCTCTTTGGTGCCTTTTGAAGTTAGGCTAGCCTTTAACATAGGGAAAAGCTGTCTAGCTGTAGTCTTCTCAAGTCCATTTCTGAAGGATCTAGGGTAGAATTATCTAGTCTATCTCCAGAGGGGTGTGGTAGTCTTGACTAGTCCGTTTCTGGAGCATCTGGAGTAGCATTATTTCGTCTATTTCTAGAGAATCTGGGGTAGTCTTATCTAGTTCATTTCTAGAGGATGTGGAGTAGTATTCTCTAGTTCATTTCTAGTCCATTTCTATATGATTGGGAATAGTTATCTAGTCCATTTCCAGAGGATCTGGAGTAGTATTATTTAGTGCATTTCCAGAGAATCTGCGGTAGTATTATCTAGTCCATTGCTCGAGGATGTGGCGTAGTATTATCTAGTTCATTTCTAGTTTTATTTAGTCCATTTTTATATGATTTGGGATAGTTATCTAGTCCATTTCCAGAGGATATGGGGAAGTCTTTCCTAGTCCATTTCTATATGATCTGGGGATGTATTATCTAGTCCGTTTCTAAAGCATCTGGAGTAGTATTATCTAGCCCATTTCTAGAGCATCTGGAGTAGTATTATTTAGTCCATTTATCTAGTTCATTTCTAGAGAGTGTAAAGTAGTATAATCTAGTCCATTTTTATACGATTTGGGATTGTTATCTAGTCCATATGGGGAAGTCTTTCCTAGTCCATTTCCAGATGATCTAGGGAAGTATTATCTAGCCCATTTCTAGAGTATCTGGGCCAGTCTTTCCTAGTCCATTTCCAGAGCATTTGGGGCAGTCATTTTTAGCCCATTTCTTAAGGATTTGAGATAGTCTTATTTAAGCCTTTTCTAGAGGATTTGGAATAGTTTTATCTTGGTAGACTAATTTAGGATCCTGTTGTAACAAGAAGTTTGTCTCTGCAGGGTGTTTTCAGCACGAAGCTCGCGGGTTCGAATCCTTAAGAACCCCCAAATGTTTCTGGCCTAAATTGAGGGGGTTCCTTTCGCACCACCCCCCTGTGCTACGTGTCTCTGTTCTTTGGCACGGAGCCACCCTGTGTCTATATGTATGCTGGACAAAGTCTAGTGCAAAAAATTTGCTTTCTTCTTTCGTTTTTTTCACAAAGTATTTGGCTAATGTTCATGGTGCCCGTTTCATCAATGTCACTTTGGTTGCTCTATATGAAGTGCTGGCTGGATGGCTGGCCGGGAAACCAAAGGCCCCCTTTTAGTCCTTAGTCCTTGCTGCCCGCCCCTTGCCGCTGCCAGTCCCCCCGCCGGCCCACACATGGCAAAGCATATCAAAATAAACGCAAACTTCTCGACACCAGGCAAACAACTTTGTCTTGTTTTCCACTCCTTCGGAACCCCATCTCCTGTTTGTCCTATCCTGTCCCGCCTCCTCCTCCCCCTGCACTCCTTTACTGTTCCGTTCGTTCCCTTTTTCTACTCAGTTACGATTTCCGTATAAACACACAAAGCCAGTCACAAAGACAGACAAACACACAAGTGTGTGCTTAGTCCTTTGGCAAGAGGAAGCCCTCCTTGTCGGTACACCCTGTCCCCATCCCCATCCCTTACCCTGTCTCCCTCCCAGTCCCCCACCACTCCGCTCCTTCGCCTTTTGGCCGTGCATATCACAAGCGTTTTGGGGTGCGCTCTGGTTACAGTTCGACATACTCTCCCTTTCAAACGAGTTATCAGGCTTTTATTGAGCATTTTGGGCACACAAAAGCTAGAACCAGTTGCGAATTATAAACATTTAATTGGTTTGACAAAGGGGATAAAAGTTTGAAGATCTTCATTTGACCATATATATGTTTAACATAATTGGAACCCTCATATTATATAGACCATTTTGTATGTTTTATAACATTATATATTATATATTAGGGCCTCGGTGGACCAGTGTATAGCGCTCTGTCCTACCAAACAAGAGGTGCGAGTTCGAGTCCCGCTCATGTCGATAGGCATGACCATCCTAGAAAAACTGGGTTGTGGCGTAGGACTCCACCCACGTAAAAAAGCAATCTTCAGTGAAGGAAGCAGAAAAAAAGGCAAATAGTGCTTCAGGCTTTGACCCAATGGAGTTGTTATGGACATATAATAATATTATATATATTTTATTGTACACTTGAAATAAGATTTATATATGACAGTACGCAATTCTTTCTTTTTATAAGTCCTTTAGACCCTGTTTATAAGTCCTTTAGTTTCTTCTATTGATCTCAATCGGCTCGCTTGACTTAAAGCGAAGAGCATAGTTCTTCTAGATTTTTGACACATATAGACAGGTTTCGGGTCTCCAAGAACTATTCGTTTATTTTAATCACCTCTTTTTCTTGTAAATTTAGTCATAAGCTCAAAGCCCTAAGTCCAGTTTTCTGGAGCTGTCCCATTATTGAAATATTTTATGGTTTTTGGATAGCTGTGCGATAGAAGAACTGAAGAATTATCGATAGTCCCCCTGGAAGTTCATCAAAGACAATCTAATCGATTTGGACTTGTCCAAAGAAATCGATGCACAGAATTCATTATTAGATTTCTTAGATGAAAATATGTCATTCTAATTAAATGGTAGTATCTGAAGAGTTCTATAGTCGGTCAAGTTGTAAATCCTCTTATAAGGGTTAAGCTAAGCGACTTATCAATATTTAAGATATGTATTTATATATAATTTTACTTCAGATGGTCCAAACGAATTTAGTCTTTCTGTTTTCTAAATGAACTTTGCCGGAAAACATCCGTTGAAACCGGAAGCATCTTCAAAAAAGCTGGTCTGAAACCTGAACTTGAGCTCTGTCTGGGACCATATTGGTTTCCTTTTCAGCATGTACGATGATAGTCTAAGGATCAATCCTATAAACGGACTCAAATTGGATGAGATAATGCTGCATTAAGAAGAAGAATGATGACGAAATACAATAGTATCTGTAGGATTACCAAACAGTTTCTCTGCGCATTAATCGAAGTACAGATTTCAGATAAATCTTTGGGAGTCAAAGCGCTTTGATAATGTCGGGTAGATTTTGGGGAAAGAGGATGTTGGAGATTGTGCACAACCGGAACAATAATATCAAAATACCTTAAAAGTAACATCTATTTAAGCTAGAATATTAAGAAAATCTGATTTTTTTTCCTTAACACCAAAAAGGTGTCTTTACCTCTATTGCCCATCTGATCTGATCTTTTTTCCTTAACACCAAAAAGGTATTTTTACCACTATTGCCCAAGGTTGCTCACAAGTAACATCCGTTAGCATCCAAATCTTTGGACTTGGGAACAATTTTTTGCTAAAAGAATAGCAGAATTATTATTCCTAGGAAAATGGGCTATCCCTATGATCCATTCTTTTGACACAATATGCGTTGGAAGTTAGTGTATTACTTGCTTCGACTTGTCGTAAAACTAATAAAATTTTCGACATGATTTTATGGGTTCTTGTTGAGTGTCCGTCGCGACGCTTGAGTACAAAATCATTTCGAGTACATTTTGAATGGGATTGTGGGACAATTCAATCCTCAATCTTCAATCTTAACATCTTTAGTAGTCCTCAATCTACATATATATATATATATATATATATAGATATACTGTATATATGTCTAAGGGAAATATGTCAAAAAAGGTGCTGTCAATGCGATTTTCTTAAACATTTTCAATTTACCAACTTCTTAAACCTTTGACAACTTGACAACAAAATTTCGGTACTCGAGTGCAACCATTTGACTTGATAACAACTTCAAAAAGGGAAGAGATAGAGGTCCGCCTTTTGCTCATATTTGCGGCAAAATATTGACTACAAAATTGGGTGCAATTCTATGTGAAGTAGAACAAGGGTGTAAAACTCAAGGAGTACAGGGTGTGTGCTCTATAAACAAGTGTATATATATCTATGTATATATATATATCTGGGTGTATTGGTGTGTGTAAATTCCCATGTGTAACTGATTTCAGCATCATTAAAATCATCAGAAATTGCCGCTTGTGACATAATTTGCAGTCATCTGACCCCATTCAGGGGTCTCTACTCGGTTCCAATCAGTGTCCAGTGTCCTTTTCAAAGGTTTTTTCGGTATGCAATTGACACACAGAACGAGACAGATAGAGAGATAGAGAGGGGAACAGATAGAGCTCCGAACAACCCCACCAAAAAAAGGTCAACGAAGCGTATTTTATGAATAGATTGAAATTCAGCCATGGCAATGATGTTAAATGTCCCCCCTACTACTACCCCCTGGTACTACCGCTCGATTGCAATTTATTTGTGGGTTAAAAAGCTAAAGGACTCTAATGAATAGAGGCAACCAGGCACACAGGGTGACTCAGCTAGAAAGTCTGGCCATAAACGTGTTTAATAGTTGATTTTCAGGCATAGCTTCATCTAATCGATTAGGTTTCAGTTACATTCCTTTACCGTCCTGAACCGAACCCAACCCAACCGAACCGAACCGAACCGAACCTAGCCTAGCACATAAAATGGCTAATAAAGTTGGGCCAGACAACAACAACAACAACAACAGCCTGTGGCTGGCAACCCTTTCGAACTGGAATACCTACAAAATATCCAGGCCCAAACAGAAGACCTGCTACTGCATCAGTTTTTTTTTTTGGGCCACAAGCTGAAAAACAAGCCAGAAATATAAATTCGGCATTTTCATTTACAACAAGTAGCTAGAATAGAAGCTGCCCTGTAGGTCGCTTATGATATAAAATCTTCCATATCTTGCAAAGCGTTTGAGCTATTGTAATGAAATTTCCAGTATAGGTTTATAGCTTGGTTTTACATTTGTATACCGAATATGAAGTTAAATTTTTACCAATTGCAGCTGTAATCTATATATTTCTTTTACAGGGGCAGAGGGTGTGCGTTCCAAAGACTTATAGTGCCATATGTTTGATAATGTATATATGCAGTTCTATAATAAATTTCGTGTTTCCAACTCCATAATTGCGCTTAATAATAGTTTGTAATTGAATTATAGCTGCGAATCCATAATAAAAATGAAAACGAAACTTAACTGCAACTGCATAAGGTACACACGCAGCTAGGTACCAAGTTTCATATCTCTAGCTTTTATAGTTCCTGAGATCAACGGGTTTAAGCATATGTCTTAATCGACTCAACTATTGATGCTGATCAAGAATATATATATACTTTAAGTGCACGAAACAGCCTTCATCAGACTGTCACATACATTTGCACAAAACCTATTATGCCCGCTTTCGTCCATTTTTAAAGGGTATAAACAATTTACCACAGAAGCTCAAAGTGTAAAAATCGTTCTTAAATATGCCCGAAAGTGTGCCCAGTGCCACCTCCTTTTTGCTTCAGCTCGAATCGACATAACTCAGGTGCTTCTCAATAAATAGATTTTAATAAGATTAAAATATTTGGATTTTTTACAAGTCAAAATTTCATATACTAGTTTTATATAAAACCGACTTTTACCTATAAGACAGCTATATAATATAAGGGACCGATATTTATGAAATTTGGTAAATTAATATAGAATAGCTTGACTATTAGATGATATAGTGGTCTAATCCTTTTTTAAATTTGGTTAAGCGATAGATCATAAATAAATATAAACGTGTGCCAAATTTCAATGGAATAGCTACAAAATCATGGGAAATATGGGCAAAATTAATTTTTAGTAGTAGTACAACTATATGATATAGGGGTCGGAACCTTTTGAAATTTGATAGAGGGATAAATAATAAAATATTATATGTAAGTGTGAAATTTAAATGGAATTGCTTTAAACCATGGGAAGTTAGGACATAACGAACCTTAGTAATATGTCAGCTATAGGATGGAACGATCATTAAGAAACAAAGTCGAAGTTTTTGCTTCCGAAATGTATCAAAATCCGTTCTTTATCATAACATAATAGTATAAAATTTTATTAGTGCATAGCTTAAATTAGTACAATGTGCTTAGTTTTTAGGAGTTTTGGTATGGATGGTGCTGGTGCTGTGCGGGTGGGGGTGTGGTGCAGTAGGCGGTGCAGTGCGTGTGTGTAAATGTTGTGCATGTGCGTTATCTTTGTGTAATTTTTGAAGAAGTTCCATTTATGGAACTGACGCAGCTAAGCCGGGAGCACCCTAATCGGGCCCACAGTATTCAAGTAGCTCCTGAAACCCGCAGCCGGTGAGGCAACATTTGTGGATGGACCCGTTCAGCAGGGGCCTGTAAAAGATCTCGTCGGGACTGAAGCGCTTACTGCGCTGGCCAAAATTTGCATCTGGAAATCAAGAGAAATTAATATTATATTATGTCTATGGGGTAGAAGGGGAGGAAGTTACTTACGATATATGCAGACACGATCCAGCATATCCACCAGATTGATGCTGCAGCGTTGCTTGTCCTCCGGCGACTGGGTGAGGGGCATACCCGATACCAGGGATAAACTGAATGCCACGCACACGACGATGGTAAGCAGAGGTAGGATGGTATTTGAGTTGGGCAGCGAGAAGTTCATCTGGAAGAAGTATAATCACAATCAGTTGGGGTTGAATATTTGCTATAATTCGAGTGGAGAGTTTTTACAAAGAGCGAGCGAGGTTGGTTTTAAAGGTTCCCTTTTTTTCGTTTTTCTGCAAATTTTGCCAATTTTATTGCCATAATTCTTAGCATCTCCCGAAACTTATCTTCTGTCTTAACTATTTTTAAATCCGAAAGAAATGAGTAAGTATTATCTTTGGCATGTTGAGGATTTCATATTCTTTTTTAAAGCTATACTATATTGTATATGACAATGCCTGTCTATCGACTTTTTCGTTGTCTTACGGCTATATGATATTATGAATACATCCATTTGAAATTTGGTAAGCAGATGGATAAAGACCAACTTTTAATTGTAGGACAACTATGTATATGATACTCCGGAACTTTTGAAATTTTTGAAATTTGTGTGTGAAATTGAAATAAGAAAGCTTGGAAAACATCCGAAATATGGGTAAGCCGGCATATGGAAGCTATATGATATAGTGACCATGAAATATAATAGAGCGTTAGATAAGAAAGACACGTAGGGGGGGTGTCCAAGTTAAAAGCTTGAACAGCATGCGAAATACGGGCACACTCCACTTTTATGTGTATACGACTATATAGTGATATGATATTTCTGAAATTTGATGGATCATAAGAAAATAAACAATCTTAAGTGTGTTCGAAATTTCATTTTGATGGCTTGGAAAGCATGCCAAATATGAACAATATCTACTTTTGCTTAGATCAACATATAATATAGCTTGTGAGTTAAGCAAAAGTAGGGAGAGGGCGGAACTGCAAACTTCAGGCGACAGCAATACCGGACCCTTTTAACGCTATTGACTGGTAGTAGAAAAAGAAGCAGGAAAAATTGAGTGATAAATATCGAGTGGATAAATATTGATAATTTTTATGGATTGATATAAATTATACCTGAATTGACATTATTCTTAGCTTTAAAATATTGAAAGATAATAGATTTAAGAGCTCCATTTACATCGTGGCATAAAACGATTCGTATCATTTGATTTGAGTTCGGTTCTGTTCCGTTCTGTACGGTACGGCTCGGCATGGTAAGGTATGGTAAGGTTTGGTATGGAATAACATGGGATGGTAAGATATACCAAGGTATGGTAAGGTAGGGAAAGATATGGTAAGGTATAGTAAGGTATGGAATGGTGAGGTATACTAAGGTATGGTAAGGTATGGTAAGGTATGGTAAGTATGGTAAGTATGGTAAGTATGGTAAGTATGGTAAGTATGGTAAGATACGGTAAGGTATGGTAAGGTATGGTAAGGTTTGGTATGGAATAACAAGGGATGGTAAGATATACCAAGGTATGGTAAGGTAGGGAAAGATATACCAAGGTATGGTAAGGTATGGTGAGGTATACCAAGGTATGGTAAGGTATGGTGAGGTGTAGTAAGGTATGGTTAGGTATGGTAAGGTATGGTAATGTATGGTAAGGTTTGGTAAGGTTTGGTAAGGTTTGGTAAGGTTTGGTAAGGTTTGGTAAGGTATGGTATGGAATAACATGGGATGGTAAGATATACCAAGGTATGGTAAGGTAGGGAAAGATATGGTAAGGTATGGTGAGGTATACCAAGGTATGGTAAGGTATGGAAAGGTATGGAAAGGTATGGTAAGGTATGGAAAGGTATGGTAAGGTATGGTAAGGTATGGTAAGGTATGGTAGGGTAAGGTAAGGTATGAAAAGGAATGGTATGGTATGTTATGGAATGGAATGGGCCAAGACTGACTCTATATGTGTGTGAGTAAGAGAGAGAGAGAGAAGAGGAGAGAGATGGATAGAGAGGGAGTACCGTTATCAATATCAAATATTATTGTATTTTCCATTTCATTCCTCTTGTTTTTGTTATTGCTCTGTTTGCGTCGTAACGCGGGCCAGGAAATATTTACATAAACTTCAATGTTTAAAAATAAACCCGAGCTGTACGCTGGGGCTTATCATTTGGAACATGAAACATGGAATTACTATTTCAATCAAAATCAAACGAAGAATAAAACTAAAAATAAAAATACAAATATAAATAAGAGCTGTATTGCGATTGACCATAAAGAGGCATACATACAAGTATATACTATATAGAAATCTGTACATAAGTTTGGACTATCTGCAGTATGAGTCTGAGTCTGAGTCTGAGTTTGAGCATTGCAAGTGTTTTCATTATGTGGTTCAATGTTGTTTCCCAGTGCGCTTGACATGGAGATGCTTCGGAATTCGTGTCACGCGTGTCACATCTCGGCTTGTGGCATATATATTGGAAGTATTATCTAGGCACTCCATGGAAACAACTACCGTTGGGGGAGAGTGCGGGGAGTCGAGGGACAAGGTTCTGTTGAAAGTCAAAGTTGATTTCGAGCTCGGCCATTGTAGGCCTATTTTAAATGGGTTTCCGACACGTGTGGCTCTCTTTCGATCTCTTTTTCTCTCTTTGAAAGTTTCATATTGATAAGACTCAGAATTATGCTTCAACTACTGATAAACTCTGCTCTGAGAGTTAGTTTCGGCATTGTCTTTACCTATGGCTCCCGGAGCTCACGATGTTTCTTTTGGGACAGGTGACTTCTGCCTATATATTCCGCCGAGGACCTTCGGGGCTTGCCAAGAGCTTTCACATGAACCTCTATTGTATTGGTTCCAGCAATAAGTAGTTATATTGTCAGTCGATCGGGTGATTAATCCCGATAGTGATGAGCCGCTGGCATATTTTGTGCTTTACCAGAACTCAACATTGTTTGAAATTTTGAGAGACTCAAATAATCGACTTGAGTGGGGAATTCGAACCCACGAGCTTTTGTTTGGAGGTACACTGAGTGGAGCCAAGTATAGGCTTGTCATTAAAGGATTTATCTTATTTATTTGTTGTCTCCATTCATTAATTTAGTAGTAGTTTGAGGGCACCCATTGTATCTCATCTATTATTTCCATCGTATAGTCTTTGATCCGAAAACTCCATTAGAATTAAGTTTAAGTTTTCATTTCTTTAAGTGTCTCTAAGATGTAATTTATTTTTGAACTTTTCTTAGGAAGCTTCTGTTCTTCAGTTTTCATCATCTCTAGACACTTGTTATAACTTTTAATGGATCCATGAGAACTTCTTAGTTCCTCTTTGAATTTCATTTCGATTCGATCTTTTTAGTTGTTTTCCAAGCCGTTTTTAAATCGAACCGGTTCGAATCTACAGTTCCCATACATTTATCGCATTTATTTGGAGTTAATCCAAACTTCGAACTAAATCGCGTAATTATATATATTTAGACACTATTTGTACCATAATTTTCAATTTGTTTAAACATATTGTGTATATTCCACCTGATCTTTTTAAGAACTTGGCAAAAAATTCATTACATTTTTGTTTAGTTTCAAGTTTTACACATCTTTTTCACCAATTTTCAAAAGGATTGATCCATAAACACAGAAATTATGCCGCTTTTTATGGCATATGATATTTATCTTTATGCTTCACTTTTAGTTAAATTTTCTAGTTTCAAAACTCCTTTTGGGTAAATCGGTTGGGTAATATCTTCGAAGACTCAGAGAAAATTCTTCCTTCAGTAATTAAAATCTTCGAGTTGTTATTTTGGGTTTATTATATATCTTCAACAACTCAGAGATAATCCTTTAAAAAATATCAGTCTTTATTTTATAGTTTTCAATATATCAATACATAAAACTTATGCTTGATATATTTAAATACCCGATTTATCAGTTTATCGGAAGAAATTGATGATCAAAGGTTGTACGTAATCGCAACGGTAAGCCTGTTTCAAAAGTCATACGAAGAAGTATAGAAAATATTTCAAGATATCACAAATTCAATTTGAATAAAAAAGTATCGAATTAAAACCCGTCGGAGAATCACAAAACGATTTAATCAATTGATGGGACGAATAAAGACGTTCCTCAACGATCATAAAAACCATACAATTTGGTTGAATAATATATATGTTTTGTTCCGGTATCTTTGTTGACATACTGTCTATATCCTAATTCTTATACTTCTTCGATTACAATAATGGATAACACTTATTATATATCATTTTGGTCATAAGAACTTAAAAGAATTTTCGAGCAGAGCTTGCGTTTGGAAAATATATTCCTGAATGGTCAAAAAGAGACGATTTATGTATTATTTATATTTATAGGAAACATATAGGTAAAATCATACCAAATCATTATAAAGACAGTGCAAAAATAGGAGAAAAGCAGTAAGAAAGGAAGAAACCTTGAGACATCATAATTTTTTCGAAGCATTCAACTGTATTAACATGGTATATGAGAATAGAGTTCAATTTTAGTTATATGAAAACTTTATAATATAGTGACCCGAACCTTTTTAAATTTGATAGACCTGTTGGTATTGAGGAAACTTAAGATAGGGTAAAACTTAAATGAAATATTTTTGAAAACATAGGAAATTTGGGCAAAATTGACTTTTAGTTGCTTATCAGCAAAAATAGTGTTCCGATCTGGATGATATTTGTTGGAGCGATAGATCAGAAGGTAACACAAGTGTTTGTTTAACTTAAAATTAAATCGATCGGGTCGGTTTCCACAATCGGATTATTTTTTCCTACTGATCATTTTGGGGTTTAACTTCTGATCAAAGAATCCTTTAAGAATCCATGAAATTCTGATGTCAGAACTATAACTCTATCAAAACGTGATTTATCAAATCTTTCGATCTATACAGATACTTTTTGATAAATTTATAGTTTTGACACTAGATAGGATTAGATATAAACTTATAGAAAATATAAATCAAAAGTCTATTAGTATTATATGGCCATAACAACTCTTTTGGGTAAAAGCCTGAAGCACTATTTGTATCTATTTCCGCTTCCTTCACTTCCTTCATCTCTCTATAATGCGTTTTAAGAATCTTGTCAAAATTCCGAACAGTTAGTGTCAGTCAAAGGCCTCGCTAGGTTTTGGTATAGCATACTTTTCCAAGCCTCAACTGAAAGCCCTACGATTCGTAGCACTCGAAGTATGCAACAGAAAATGTAGATATTAGAGTATTAGGAGTATTACTTACCTTTGCATATTATGCCGGGGGGCTCAATTGAAGTGCACCTTAATGTGTCTATATATAGGGTGATCTGCTTGAAAATTTCGGGTTATAATTTATCACTTGCTTAAGGAACTTTCTTGGTTTGTTTTTCGCTTGCGTTCGTATCGATCACACAGTTTCAAAAATCACAATTATTATACACAAAAAAAAATATATAATAAAACTAAATAATATTTTGAAAAAAAAAAGATATATAAAAAAATAACTGTTGCTGCGGCTAATTGGTATCGATTGTAGTCAAGATATAGACAATCGAATCGGGCTCAATGTGTGGGCGTGTCTTGGGATTCCTGTTAAACACACGCGTTAATTTGCGGATTTTTTGTTGCATTTCGTGTTGGGTATTTTTTAGTCCCAAAAAACGCCTAAACCAGGCACGAGGCACGCTGCATGAAGCACGAGTCACGAGGCTGCTGACAGGAGGCGCGAGAAGGCACGAGGACTACTGCTCAGTGGTTCTTGTTCTTCTTCTTGTTTCTCGTTGCTAAAGTCGCTGGAAGAGGAGAGCGCACGAGCCAAACGATGCGGCCGTCTTGGATTTGGAACACGCTTTGGATGAACAGCCAGGCTCGACGTCGATCAAACGTCTGGCCAAGCGCTGCGTCGCTGTCAGCGCTTGGCTCTCAATTAGCAGCTGCTGCGCAGCTACTGTGTTACGCTCTCTCACACTCTCTCTCTCTCTCTCTCTGCCACTCTTGCTGGCTAAGCACAAGCTGTGATCAGTGATGCTCACTTTTCAACGCAGGAAAAAGCTGTTTGGACGGCAAGAAAAACAAGTAAAAAATATATGTCAAAAATTCTTAAAAAAGGCTTCAATTTTTCTACGTTTTTACCACTAATGTGAAATCCATTTTTTTCCCGCTAAATCTGACTTTTTCAAAGCCAAATTGCAGGAAATATTAAAAGAAGATTATTAGCTTTTTAAAGAATAAACTCAACTTTTTTAGCCTGAACACCGGGAATTTTGGCTTTTTAGTTAAAAATACTTGTATTATTTTCCACGTTGACATATTTAAAATGTTTTTATTATTACAGTCGAACTTTTTTATAGTGAACTTCTATACAATGAAGATCTCTTTATTATGAATTGATTTCAAACACACAACTTTTTCGTTCCAATTTCATTGTATTTTAATGAATTTTCATACAATGAAGTTTCTATATAATGAAGTGATTTTCTGGTCC
>JBANCY010000946.1:0-16748 GCA_037040045.1 Phorticella flavipennis | reverse complement strand
CTAATGCTAATGCTAATGCTAATGCTAATGCTAATGCTAATGCTAATGCTAATGCTAATGCTAATGCTAATGCTAATCCTAATGGTAATGCTAATGCTAATGTTAATGCTAATGCTAATGCTGATGTTAATGCTAATCCTAATGCTAATGCTAATGCTAATGCTAATTCTAATGCTAATACTAATACTAATGCTTCTACCAATGCTATTACTAATATTAATGCAATTACTAGTGCCAATACTAATGATAATACTAATGCTAGTACTACTACTATAGCTAATACTACTGCTAATACTAATGCTAATACTAAAAAACAGCTTTTAAAGTTGCTCAATGTAAAGCTTTTTCCGCTAAACCCTCCGAAAATTGTACCACACAAACATATCTGTGTTACAACTGGGACAAGTTCAGGTGTGCCCGTCTTTGCATTATTGAGTTGTCTTTTTTTTCGCCACTTACAAAAAACAACAAAGTATCATAATGAAAAATGCTTTAGACTTGCAGATACCCTTTAGATAATTGCTTAAACCGATAAGATGCTGAAGGTACATATGTTGATGTGGTAGAAGTCTGTGATTTTTAATGGAAAAATTTAAGATAATTTATCGATTTGATCTTACAATGATGTGATATTACAGTGTGGAGGAATTCAAATTTTCTTTCTCAAAATACATGTCCAATCCGAGTGCTTCAACCTAGAGTATTGCTGATTGCGATTCGCTTTTTATACTCTTTTCGAAGAAAATAGTCTATTCACTTTGTAGAAAGGTATATAAGGGATTGAAGGAAACGTCGCCGACCCCCAAAAATACATAACATATAGCCTTCTTTTATTATTCGTCGCCACATTTGTCGGATCCAGTGGATCGGACAACTATATCATATAGTTGCAATATAGGCGAAATTCGGTTTGACCATATATCCCTTCTTTTTCAATGTATTGCACTGGCAATGCACAAATTCCCAAGATTCGTTGTTATCTATCGCTCCACCGAATTTCATAAGGATTGGGCTTCTATATCATAAAGCTGCCATTTAACCAAAAGTTGCCCACATTTTCCATGATTTCTAACTTATAGAACTTAAAGCTCACATAATCCCAAGGTTCGTTATTATCTACCACTCCACCAAATTTTATAAGGACTGGGCTTCCATATCATATAGCTGCCATGTAAGTAAAAGCCGGTTTTGTTCATGTATCCCATGTTTTTCAATGTATTTCATTGAAAGTTCACATATTAGCAAGATTCGTTATTATCTACCATTTTACCAAATTTCATAAGAATCGGACCATTATATCATATAGCTGCCATATAACCACAAATCGGGTTTGCTCATATTTGCCATGTTTTCTAGCGTATTTGACTGAAAGTTAACATAATCCCAAGGTTCGTTATTATCTAGCGCTATATTCGAAAAGAGTATGAAATCTTCGGCGCGCAGAAGATAATCCTTCCTTACTTGTGTTTTGTTTACTTTTGTCAGGATCGTTGTTGCTGTTGCTGTCGTTGTTGTTGTTGTTGTTGTTGTTGTTGCTGTTGCAAATGTTGCAAATAGCATTTGTTGCTCAATTTTATTGGAAAAGTAAAGCGAGCGGACTCTCCTACGGACTCTCCTGCGGACTCTCCTGCTTCGTTTGTAAATGCACAAGGATAATCAAAGGGATTTGCGCCGCATGCACACGATGAAACAAAACGAGGTGTCCTGCCGCTGTGTGTGGTGAGTGGTGTGTGGCGCCACACACGGTGTGCTACCCCACATTGAGTGGATATGGATACCCACATGGATGGTGGCTATATGGTGGCTATATGGTGGCTATATGCAGATATGTTGCATGTTCTCGTTGTATTTACTTTGCGCAGACAGCAATGCTTGTCATAAATATTTCAGTTTCATTCACAAAACGTTGCATTTGAAATTGAAAGGAATTGCAACAAACGGAACACCTAAATTCGCCCTAACCTAACTTTACGTCCTCTGCCCATTTCCCTTGAACCAATCTTTTGCCTAACCTCAACTTAAGGTTGTCCTTTTTAGTGTAAGAATTGCTTACTGTTTGACTAAACGAACAAAATCTCCTGAATCGCGGGTTCGGTGACTTGCTAATATAAGATTTATTAGAATTTTAATCCCTTAATCTCCTTAATCCTTTTGAAATTTAGTGGATTATTAGAGAAACAACAAACTTAAATATCAGCAAAATTACAAACGAATAGCTTGAAAAACATGCGAATTATCGGTAAAAACTATTTGTGGTTTTATTGTAAAGTATGTAGTTCGAACCTACTGAAATTTGCCGATAAATATACTTTAGTTTATGAAAAATTTCATTAGAATAGCTTGGACAACTTGAAAAACATGTGCAAATTTGAATTTTAGTTGGACGGCAATCATTTTAATATAATGATCATATTCTGTTGAAATTTAGTGGATAATAAAGAAATTTAAGTGTGTCCACATATACCTTGACAAACATGGAAAAATTTACAAAAGTAGAACATATCGAAAAACTGCATTGTGCAATCGATTTCTTTTTTCATTATGAGCGTTTTTAAAGTAACTTTTGAGGATCTGCGATGCCTTACAAACTTTCTTAAAGAAGTATGTACTGTCTAGCTGTCCCTCTTCCAAGCTAATTCCTAAGCTTTATTCGTGGAACTTGGCACATTGTCGATGAATAAAAATTCTGTATAGCTCATATTTTCCACGTTTTTTCAGCCATAACACTTAAATTTTATATACATCTATGTTTTTGTATTATCTACGATTCCACAAAATTTCTATAGATTTGGTCTATAAACATGGAAGTTATGCAACGTATTGGAAACCATCTTACTTTTATTTGCTTTACTTTGCTGGAAACTATCGTAGAACATAGAATGAAAGTTGGAGCGGGAATTCTTTACACTCCTTCAAAGCTGTGTGTAACTCTTGGAGCTCTTCAAGCCCAACTTTTATGGGTTCTTCGGGAAGTCTCACCTATTCCCAGCTTAGTTTTGATCTAAATACCAAAAACAGTTTGTACAGGATTAACTAAAGGTTCAATATCCTGTTTACCTGCGTTTAGTTTTTTTCCACCTTTCCTTCCTATTAGCCCCTGTTCGGGGGGTCGTAGGACATGGAGGACACAGAGGATTTGCTGTGGGCAGCCATGAACATTTGCATTGTGTGAATTGATTAAATATTTATTTGCTGCGTTATTTATTGAATTATTTTGTTTATTATTATTATGTGTTTGTTGTTGTTGTTGTTGTTGTTGTTTTTATACCCTGATCCCAATTGAAAATTGGTGTGAAGGGTATATTACGTTTGTCCAAATGCGGAGTCCATTCAGCCCTGACCGTCTGACCGTCTGTCCGTCCGTCCGTGTGAACGCATTGATTTTCGGGATTATAAAAGCTAGAGCTAAGTTCAAAGGTTTCGTTAATACCACGCTCCCTTCGCCCGATAACTGATAAATTCGTTTTTCAATAAAATTTCCATAACTTTGGCATTTATAAAGCTATCGACTCCAAATTTGGTATATAGGATCATAATTAGAAACTGCAGAATATAATTTACCGAAATTTTGAGACACACCTCCATTTTCCCGGAAAGTGACGAAATATGTTTAGCAGTCACGATTTTTATGCATGAGTCTTAAAATTTCGTATGTGGGTGCCCATGGATAGCATTGCACTGTTGGGATCAGGGTATCTCGTAATCCAGCTCTCTCGACTAGAGCTTTCTTTCGATAAATATGTTTTTCGATAAAACACCCATAACTTTTGCATTTGTAGAGCTATGGGATCCACATTTGGTAATTGGGGACATGAGTAGAAGCTATGGAATATATAATTTTCCAAATTTGAGATACACCCCTCCATTTTATCGCCAAGTGACGAAATGTATATAGCAGCAATTTATGCAAAAGTGAAATTTGGTATGTGAATGCCCCAAGTTACTATGCAGAATGTGGCATCCAAAATTTCTTTCCATCCGTAAATTATTACTCCTTAAATTTGATAAGTGCTCATAATTTCTGCAATAGTTATTTTTTTATTATTATATGGCCATAACAACCCTTTCGGGTCAAAAGCTGAAGCTCTATTTTCATCTATTTCTGTTTCCTTCACTGAATAACATTTTTATGTGGTTGAATTTCAAATCCTACGCCACAACCTAGTTTTTCTAGGAGGGTCATGCCTAAAGGCATGAGCGGGACTCGAACCTCGCACCTCTTGTTTGGCGAGACAGTGCGCTATCCACTGGACCACCGAGGCCCCTTATATTAAATGACAATGTCGTAAACAAATCCTGAATATTTCAGAACAATCAGATCATTATCACCGAAGTTTTAAGACTTAAGCTCCGACTTCAGCGCACGCTGCATAACGTTATATGTGGATCTATGTGTGTCAGGGTATTAAGCAATTCTGTTGGGATCAGGGTATCTCGTAGTCGAGCTCATTCGACTTACTTGCTTTATTGTTATTGTAACATGTCAAGTTGATTTCGCGCTCGACTTTTGTGCCCGAGTTGTGCTCTTTAATTACTCCCAGATTATGCAACTGTTTGCCGTCGCGTTTGGGTTTGCCAAACAGAAACAGAAACAGAAACATAAAATGTTACGTAAACATTCTATTTGCTTTAATTATTGCTAAATAATAAATTAATAAAATATTTACATACAAGCGGCATTGCCCGGTGCCCATTGCCCTCTGACATAAACACAATTGTTGGCGCTTCGGAAGAGCTTCCCAAATTTAGACCTTTTTTTTTAAACTCTCAGTTTTGGCATTTTGAATATTCTGAAAGATTTCATCTCAATTTAAAGCTCTCCACTAATTTCTTACCACATCCATATCTTATTCATCTTTATATATCTTTCTTAATCGACTTTCAGCTCTCTTAAAGCTATAATCTTTTAAAAGCAATATTTTCCTTTGTATTAACTCTTCATCTCTTCGCTTTGATGTATTTATGTCTTTTTTTTCCTTTTCAATGATCTTTAGGGATCCCAGCAGATTAGTGGATGGCGCACTTTACCGCCAAACAAGAGGTGTGGGTTCGAGTCCCGCGCAAGTCGATAGGCATGAACATCCTAGAAAAACTAGGTTGTGGAGTAGGATTTAATACACAAAGTTAGTGTATTGCAGTTTCGGCTTTCTTAATGTAAGGAATATAGTGTTAGTATAGAGGTCTTATACGGCAAGTGTGACCATATGTATGAGTGTGACCACAAAGTTTGCGTATTGCAGATTTGGTTTCCCTAATGTAGGGCACATAGGGGGTCTTGGTGATCCAGTGGATAGCGCAGTGCCGAAGATGAGGTCGTATAAGGTAAGTGTGACCAGGTGTGACTAAAAAGTTAGTGTATTCTACATTGGGCTTCGTTATTGTAGGGAACATTGGGGTTCTTGGTAGAGCAGTAGACAGCACAGTGTTCTGTGAAATGAAGAGGTCTTATACGGCAAGTGTGACCAGATGTACGAGTGTGACCACAAATTTTGCGTATTGCAGATTTGGTTTCCCTAATGTAGGGGACATAAGGGGTCTTTTTGGAGCAGTGGATAGTGTTCTGTGCTCTGCCAAATGAAGAGGTCTTATAAGGGAAGTTTGACCAGGTGTGACTAAAAAGTTTGTGTATTGCAGATTCGGCATCCTTAAGTAGGGCACATAGGGGGTCTTGTTGGAGCAGTGGATAGCGCAGTGCCGAAGATGAGGTCTTATACGGCAGGTGTGACCAGATGTACGAGTGTGACCACAAAGTTTGCGTATTGCAGATTTGGTTTCCCTAATGTAGGGGACATAGGGGGTCTTTTTGGAGCAGTGAATAGTGTTCTGTGCTCTGCCAAATGAAGAGGTCTTATAAGGCAAGTGTGACCAGGTGTAACTAAAAAGTTAGTGTATTGCACATTGAGCTTCGTTATTGTAGGGAACATTGGGGTTCTTGGTAGAGCAGTGGATGGCACAGTGTTCTGCCGAAGGATAGGTCTTATAAGGTAAGTGTGACCAGATGCGACTAAAAAGTTAGTGTATTGCACATTGGGCTTTCTTAATGTAGGGCACATAGGGGTTCCTGGTGGAGCAGTGGATAGCACAGTGTTCTGCCAAAAGAATAGGTCTTATACGGCAAGTGTGACCAGATGCGATTAAAGTGTATTAAAGATTCGGCTGGACACTAAACTTAACCTGTAAAACGCATTTGATTATTGTGCATGTTAAATGTGCACTTTAGTATTTATGCATATATTTAGTTTGTTGTAGCGGCTGTTGCCTGTTTGTTGTTGTTGTTTGTTGTTTGTTGTTTGTTGTTTGTTTGTTGTTGTTGTTGTTGTTGTTGCAATTTAAGTGCATAAATAAACACATTTTAATTAAATTAAAATAAAATGCATATCGCATGCATTTATTATCGATGCCCATGTCCGATATATATCCGACGTTCGACATCCGACGATGAGCTGCCTGCCATTTTACAATGCATAAATTTATACCGAGTCACACTCTGTAAATAACTGTATAGCTATAGCATATATATAGCACATATATATATAAGTATATATGCCGATATATATCTATATATACATAAACATATAGGCAGAACAACAGTGGCGCAGTCTTTGCCTAACAAACACCTACAAATTAACAAATATTTGCCAAAATATAAAAGATAAAATATTTTGCAACAAATTTATGGAAATTTGTGCAAACTTGTCAAACCTATACCATAAATTTGACTCAGCGTGTGCTAACTGATTATTTTAGCAAAAATTTTGAACAAAGCAATGAAAGAGTCGACAAATATTTTGCGCAACAACTCATTAGTTTGCGTACAAATATATAAATTTGTACCACTGTGCCTACTGCCACCATTTACAAACTTAACGAATTTGACAACTTTATGTGCAATGATAAATATTCTTGTAAAATCAAAAACATACAATGACTTTTCTTAAGGATTTATGGAAAATTTGTGCAAACTTGTAAAAATTTTATGAAAATTTGACTCCTAAACTTGACTGAACATATTCCAGCTAACTAGTTGACTCAACAATTTGTTAAAGCATATTCTTGGGTAGAAGATACTACAAATTATTTTCACAAGCTCTCAAGTTTGCGCAAATATTTAATATTTGTGCCTGCCTCTCTAAACAAACATGCCAAATTAAAGAAAAAAACAATATGCACAATAATACTTGCAAGCCATTGAAAAAATTTGCACAGAATTTGTGCAAACTTACTAAAACTAAAATCTACTATAAATTAAAATCAAAAATGTGCCATAAAAATTGATTGAATTTAATGCATATAAAAACACTTTAACACACAATTTTGCATACAAAAATTTTGCGCAAATTTTTAGAAACAACTAATTCAGTAGATTTATATTTGTTTAGGTCGTCTCAGTTTTCAAGAAGTTTGTGTACAAATTTTTGGCGGGCAACTAAAAATTTGCAATAATATATATTAAATTTGTGAGACAACCAATTGATAGCCTAAATGCACGGAGTTTCCAAGAAGTTTGTGTACAAATTTTTGCCCGCAAACTATGAATTTGCCTTGCCACACATTTAATTTGCTCGGAGGGCCAATTTAAGTGCAGCCAAATAGGTTTGACGGCACTGTGCAACGTGCATATAGAATGCAAAATATGCGTTGCCTACTTTTAGGCTCTCCCCTAAAGTGTGCTGGGGCCTTGGTCCTTGGCTTTAGTTTTCAAATCGAATTAGACCCAAGGGTCGAATTGTGCAACATTTTCGATTTCGATGGCATGGAAAGTGCAGCGCCACGGGACCAGTTGAACTCGTTTGCTCGTTTAGTCGCAGCGCCAAGTGGCAACTGGCAACTGGCCCCAAGAGGAGCAGCAGGAGTCGAGTCCACCCAGTCCACCCGTCAGCCCCGGCTTGAGGCCCGAAGAGTCTTCATTTTACAGTTTAGGCGCATTTATCCAAGCTAATCAAATTGTAAGGTAATCGGGGACACGGCATTAATTCAGTTCCAACCGACGTCATCTGACGTGATTTCAATTATATTTAAATGTGATCCATCAAAGGGTCTGAAGCATGTCATTTGCATAAGTTATCGAAGAATCATGAGGGGTAACCGACAGAAGCTACTTGAAGAATCTGCTATGTGTATACCCAGTACCTTTTGAAAAGGGGTATAAAGGGGTATTATAGGACATCGATCCCATAGAGCTTATACTATATTCTAAATCAGTCTGTTTTAACGTTCTTCATCTTCAGCGACTATCAGAGTCATGAAATTTGGTACGTAGTTCTGTAGGTAACATAAAACCCACTCAAGTCTCACCTGTACTTCGTTCAACACCTATAATTAAGCGCAATTGTGACGGTAGTATTATGAAATTTTGGTACAGAGGTGCATGAATATAGATTAAAGCATCTGGAGCTTATAAGATTTTTCACTGCGCCGCTAGTCCCCAGTTAAACAAAAAAATCGAAAACATGCCCATTTTTCAAAAATTTACCTTTATATTAAGCATATATATAGAATCAAAAGCTATAACTTTAACTTTTAACTTTAATCATTAACTTTACAATCTCATAGTCTTACTCTCTCATTAAGACCCTGCCAAGCTTTTACTAACTTAGTTAAAACTAAAACAATCCTCTGAAGCCTATTTGCCTATATGTGGACGTGTTTCAACCAGAAATTTACCCTATAAGCAACCCATTTGAAATTCAGTATGTAGTAAAAATCCATAGGTATACAAAAATTCACTTTTATTTTATTTTTACCCCAAAATAGGCAAATTTTACAATATTTTATTATTTCTTTGGAGAAGCTTTATGCACAAACAAAGGTCAGTGCTGGCACACTTTTCTTCCGATTTTCATTACTTCTAAGCTTTAGATCAAATATATGATAATAAATTACTGGAAAAAAAAGTCAATTAACAAAAGTTTGTGTGCAAATTATTTGCGCAATTTATAAAAAACTAAAAATATTAAGGTCCCCATATTTATGTTATTCTTTAGCAAATCTTATTATTAGGCAGAACCAATTTTATCTGTCAGCATATATGTCGGACAAATCAGACACTATATGATTTACATTTAGATTTTAGTTACACTAAGTTTTTCTTATAATCGAACTTTCCAAAAGGATCGATCCATAAACCATTTTTTCTAAGTCATAAAAAAAGGATTATTCATATTTTCTAGGAATTTTACACCACAGCAATTTTATTTAAAATGATCTTTATTTCTTTATAATTTGTCGTTCTACTAAAATTTGAAAAGTATCAGTCTATAGGTGGCTTCGGTGGATCAGTGTCTCGCCAAACAATAAGTGCGAGTTCGAGTCCCGCACATGACTTTAGGCATGACCCTCCTTGAAAAACTTTTATCTAATTCTTTTACTAAAGTTCTTTAGTGAAAAAAGCAGATATAAAGAAAAATAGTGCTTCAGGCTTTGAACCGATGGGGTTGTTATGGCAATATAATAATAATAATAATTCTATAATCATGGAAGTATACACCATTTACTAATCATTGAGTATTGTCAACATTCACGGAGGTTCTAAAGAGCTCAACCAATGGACTCGACAAATAGAATAATATAATTACACCCAATTCCCTAGGGTAAAGTTTGTATTTATATATTGAAAATTTTGTTATTCTATAGTAAAAGATATAGTCAATAGACTATAAGACTATATAAAAAAAAATCCCAAGTATTTTAATGATCGAAGGCTCGAATTACCATTCAAAGCTAAGAATTCTTAACTTGCGAATCTGTAACTTCGATAAGATTTCGACTGTCGCTTAAGTGAGTGTCGCATAATCGTTGAAACCCCAAGTTCAGCCAACTATATAGACTATATTTTCTATTCTTGAGCTTGTTTTGAAAAAAAATTCACAAGAAACACAAAAGTTCAGGCAGGCTTCCAATGCCGTCGGCATTTGCTGGGCCCAAAATAATTTGTCTAAGACGTGCAGGATCAACGGAACCATCCTTGGTTTCAAAAACAACAAATATTTTAGGAAATTTGTACACAAACCTGTTTGTTGTTTATCAGAATGAAGTGCTTTTGTTTGCCACAAAATTGTTTATTATGTCTTTTTCGTGGGGGAGACGCGTGACAAATCTTAAACCGATTTGGCATACGATTGGGATTATCCTGCGGTCGACACGGACACTGACTGCGACACTTTTGACACTTGGCCAAAATGGATTTTCATGATTTGATTATATCTGGTTGATCTCACAAACTGGCCACAATACACAAGGACACAACAAAGACAACTTCAGATGATTTCAAAGAAAAACCAGAAAAAAAAAACACAAAAAACAACCGAAATTTTCAAAAAAAAAAATAGATATATATTTATATATTTGTTGACAAAATTCGTTGACAAACAATAAACAAACAAGCTTGGAAAAGACGCGTGGAAATTGACGTAAAAAAAGCGCCGTGAAAACGCACGAAAAGCTAAACCCGTACGTAGACCGTGTTACAATGCGAAACGACCGGCTCATTGGGTCAAACTGAAGCAGGCCAGTTACATTGCCAGACTGCCAGACACGAGGCAGACATAACGACAGGACGACACGAGCACGAGCACGAGGCACGAGGCACGAGCATAAGCACGAACACGAACACGAGGCACGAGGCAGGGACACGTTGTCCGCTGCAAATACCGAAACTGACTGCATGCAGCGTTGTTTTGCCACACGATTTTAAGACGCAGACAACACGCACGACAACAACAAGAAACCGCACCGAAAGCCTAAAAACCGAGCAACGACAGGACACGAGACGCGACGACAGCACACGACACGCCAAGCATGCCGCACGAAGCGTGCAATACGAAGCGGCGCAACACGAAGCGGCTCAACACGAACCGCGACCCACGACAACGCACGAACGACAGCTGTTTTGGACAACGCGCACAGGTGCAACTCTGCGCATGACTCGTGAGCAGCAGCGGCATGCGGCACGCGGCACGCGGCATGCGGCATGTGGCAAGCACAGCGCGTTGCAACTTGAGGTTGAGCAACAGCGGCCAACAAGCCACAAAATTGGCGCGCAATTTCAATTAGTTGATGTCCTGTCGCCAAGCTCTCGTCCTGCCACATCGCGTGCCACCGCCACTTGCCTCTTGTCAACAGCGGGCCAAGAACTTTCTCCGTTTAGACTCAGCTCCTGCCACGCCTGCAACGCCTGCAACTCCTGTCGCGCCATCTCCTCCACTTCCATCTGCGCTGCATCAACTTGAGCCAACGTTCTCATTAGTTCAACTCCGAAGTTCACGGACTCCTCTGGCGTTCCGCTGCTTAATTTGGCGTACAAAGTGCTCGCGTCCGGTCAATGTCCAGCAGGAAAAATATATACATATATATAGTAAATCTGATCAGCTGCCGCTGAAGCAGCTTATCTTTAACACACCGAAGATGCTACACTCTTGTTGAAGCTGAGCCGTCTTTGGCTCAGCGGTGATTTGAACCGTCGTTCTATATTTTTTTTTGTATATGGCCACAACAACCCTATCGGATCAAAGCCTGAAACGCTTTTTTTCCACTTTATATCTGCTGGATTTCTGGATTTTAAATCCAATGTCTATTATTAATGTTTATTAGCTTATTAGCTTGAAGAATATAGAAGCTATGAGCGAAACCGACTTTGAGTCATACGAGAATTATAGATAATAGTAATTAATCCTTTTGAAATTTTGTTGACTGATAGTTACTAAAGAAAGTTGAAAGTCTGTGAAATTTCATTTTTAAAGCTTGAAAAATATAGGAGTTATTGGAAAAACCAACTTTTAGTTATATTGCAGCTTTATAGTATAGTAGAACAATACTTTTGAATGGATAAGAAAGAAAACTAAGAGTGTGTGAAATTTCTATCTAATATTTTCAAAAACATGGCAGACATGGGCAAAACTGAGTTTCAGCTGTATAACAGCTATATGATATAGTGGTTCGATACTTTTAAAACTTGCTGAACCTACAGTTTCTATGAAATCTTAAAGAATGCGTGTGTATTTTATATGGAAATGATAATTGAGCAAAACCAATATTTAGTTAAATGACAGCTTATATAGTGATATAGTGCTCCGATCCAGCTGGTTCCGACATATGTGCATTGTTTTTTGATAAGAACGCGATGTACCAAGTTTGATAATAATAATTCAAAAACTGTGGCCTGGACAGATGTTTTTGTCCTCTGGTGCTGAATTTTCAGGATCTCCAACGCTTTAGCAAAGTGCATATACCTCAAGTTTCGTAAAGCGTATAAACAGAGCACTTGATGCAACTGCTACAGCTCCGACTATATCCGGTCTTGACAATGTTGCAAATGTATGAAAACCGGATGGTGCCTCAAGTGAACTTCAGGCGCATTTGTTGCAGCACTTGTTGAAATGCTGCCGCTGCCACTGCCGCTGCCGCTGCCTCTGCTGCTGCTGCTGCTGCAAACGGATAGAAGAGGAAGAAGAAGAAGAGCACAAAATTAGTATGCAAATTTGGCTACTAATTGAAGCTGGAATTTTATTGCAAACTCATTTGATTATGAACTGTTTGCGGATATCGGAGTTAGCTCTGGGTCGGAAAAACCAAAGGACATGTGGTATGCACTTTGTGTTAAAGCCAAGGATTGATATATTTGGGAATATTTCAAGGCATCCTTGACAAAAGCATTCCAGAAAGTCTTATCCTGCTCACTCTCCTCTCACTAATTGGAGGAGAGCTAATGGAACAAAGGTTTGAAATATTTAAGAAAGGAATATATTTTGGCTTTAAGAAGAATAAAGGTTTTGTTCGAGAAATATTTGCCGCAGCGTCACGAATTATTCCCAGTATTTATTTTTGACAAAACTTAAGACTCTATATATTTTCTTGCTAATGTGCTAAGAGATCAATTGGTTCGAACCATCGACCATATTGATAGGTCGTTGATTTTTGCAGAAGAAATCGAATACGTTTTGGACAAATCTAGTTTATATTGAAAGCAAGTAAAACTGGGAAAAAATATTTTCGGATTCCCAATGATCTCTTACTCTTCCTCTTAGTCCGATTTTTGGCAGGACAATTCTTCAATTAGAGACCCATTCCAGGCACAGATCCCTGTAGGGGGTCCAGAGTGAGGTATGCTTGGGCATTTCATCTCATTCCAGCCTCGTACAGATCCTAGCAGGGTTTCCACAGGGAAGTTTGCTTGGGCCCCCAGCCAAGTTTCTCCTTGGTCATTTTATCCCCTTGCTACTTGGGAGTCCATCTGAATTGAAGGCTTGGATGGCGGCCCCATGACTCAGGGCCTGCAAAAGCTCCAGGAAGCTTACTGGCGAACCTGTTCCTCTGTTTTTCATACCCGAATTGAAACCTTTTTGGAAGGTGGTATATAAGTCTATACATGCAAGCTTACTAACTGAAAGTTCAGAAAGCACTGAATAGATTACAGAAGCTCCACAATCTAATCGAATCTGAAAGTAATTTTTCATGAAAGTTTTATTGGATATGGCAAATTGCAAAAAGATAGGGGCTCAGTAGAAATGGTTTAGAAGGATTCATTGAAGACGAGCTCAAATGCTTCGCTACACAATAATATAAAACAAATCTTGAGTATTAGTAAAATTCCTCCCAGCTTAGTAAAATTCGATCCCCTTTGGCAAAAATAACCTCAAGAACCTCTTCTCTAAAACCCTTGCTCGAATGCATAAGCCATAAGTTTTTACAATCAATTCGGATATGTAATCCAATGCATAGCTAAAATAATTGTTCTGCTTAACAACTGAAGCATCAGCATCTTCTTTTTTGGGGTTTCCCATTCCCCATTCCGATTTTTCTTTCTTTCCTTTCCTTTCCTTTCCTTTCCTTTTCCCTCCTTTCTGTCTTTATAATTTTGTGTGCAAACTTCAATGACAGCAGCCAACTGGTTGCAGTTTCCTCCACAGTTATCCAGGCATTGACACGTTTCTATTTCTGCTTGGCGTCAACGTTTGATTAAGAACACAACTACGGATCCCTTCCCCATCCGGGAAGGTCTGGGGTGCTGTGGGTACTGTCTGCTGCACTCAGTGAGCGCAGTTCGAATAATGAAAAATTGCGACTGATAGCGCTGGTTGGCTGGTAGGAAGCAGTCGCGACTGAACTAAAACAACAGACGACGAAGTTGAATCAGGCCAGGAACCAGGACGAACTAGAGATGACAACGTGAGGCAATTTCAATGTTAATTACACTATGCTACAAGATGTGGTATGGGTTTTTTCGATGAGAATGGTATCTTTACTTTGTCCTAAAGTATGTAATGGATTGACGGAAACGTCGTAGATCCCAAAAAGTTACATTCAGAATGGTCAGGAGAACCAAAGAAACCGATTGACCCAAGTACGTCTGTCTGAGCGTCTGTCCGCTTCTTGTTATACGTCAGCACATTTGTCCGAACCGGCCGGATCGGATCACTATATCATATAGCTGCCATATAACTAAAATTCGGTTTGGTCCATAGTGCCAATGTCTTCCAACGTATTCAACATAAAGCTCACACACTCCCAAGATTCATTATTATATATCGCTCCACCAAATTTCATAAGGATCGGACCACTATATCATATTGCTGCTATATAACAAATAGTCTCTTTGCCCCATAATCTCCATGTTTCCTGACGTCTCAAACTGAAAGTTGACATAGTTCCAAGATTCGTTATTAACTACCGCTAACTTCGAAAAGAAAAGGAGGAGCTTGCAACCTTTAGAAGCCTCAAAAGCTTCCAAAAAATCGAAGATTGGTAAGGTTTCCAAGGGTGCCAGCTGTTTCCAAAGGGGGAGCGGCGGGTGTGGATATTTTATGTGCAGATAGCGGGTGATATATCGTGTAACCACGACTATAAAAGATATACTTTGTGTAACAATGTTCGAAAGTAAAGAAAAAACAGAGCAATGCTCTCGATGGACGGATGGAATTCGAACCCACAAGTTCAGTGGGCCACCAGGGTGAAATTAGGCAAACATCTCCATGAAAACTTGGCCAATACTACTACCGAAACACCGTTGAAGCCAGACTTAAGATTCTCTTACCACTTTGAAACTTGATACATCTTGAAGCGTGATAGACCTTTCCTTCCTAGCTGTGGTACAAAATGGCTTAATTTTTTTAAATTATAAACCACAGTTCTCTATCCTCATCTATGTTCCCCCGAAAAGCATTGTTCCAAACTCGTGTCACGACACGCCCGCTACTCCAACTGAGCCAGACAAAAGCTAGCCCACGATTGCCTTTCCAGTTCAGAAGTAGTTAGCATTGGTTTGGACCATTGACAAGGCGGGTTGCATAGAAAAAAGGAATCTCTAAAGCTGAAACAAAAGATTTCACTGGGACTACGACAATGTTGTTGATGAGAAGGCTAAGCTAGGAGCAAGGAGGCACAAAAACAAAAAAAAAAAAAAGACGCACAACTCGCACAATAGAGCTCACCCTTTGGAGGAGGAGGGCTCTGGCAAAGGCACCGCCGCAATGTGTAACCAACCCATTCCACATGGTGGTGTGAAATGTGGCATTAAAATAAAGGAACACTCTAATATGCCTGCCTTTTGTTATCAACGCCGAGCCAGAGTGGGCCGCAGGGGGGACTCTATATGTAGCAGGGGGCGTAGGAAAAGCGTAGAGGAAAAGGAAAATGAAACTGTCGCAGCAGCAAAACGCAGGCTGTGACACCCATTCCGGGCTTAGGTTTCTGGTTTCAGGTTCCAGGTTCCAGGTTCCAGGTTCCAGGTTCTAGGTTCCCCAGGTTCAGCCGGCGCGCCGGCACACACAGGACTGCATTGCGATAAGTGCAAAGTGAAGAGCTGCTGAAATAGAACCGAGCTGAAATTGTAATTTCCGGCCAAATTGTTGAACGAAGCTTTTTTAATATCCCCCAAACAGCAGATGCAATTCATCTGGTTAATGTCCTTGCAAGGAGGCGCGGTGCACTAAGCCCTTGGATTACCCCAAAGCCATTTACCATTTGCATATCTCGGCGAACAAACATTTTAAATTACATTCATGTTACGCACGGAGTGCAACTCCGTTGGTGCCCCGCAGACTCCCCCGTAGGACATATCAAAAATTTCGACTAAAGTTGGCAAAGAGAGCAAATAGCTTGATTTATGGACAAACTTTGAAGTCATCACTTGATCAGCATGGAAACGGAAAATGGATTCTGTTGGTTTCAGACCTGAACTGGCCGTAGCTTGGACAAAACGGAAGAATTTCCTTAGGAAAAGAGAGCTTCCGATGTAAACGGAAGAACTTCCTGAAGAAAACGCCCCTTTCCTTTAGATTAACTTTGGGATTGAAAATCTCATACAATTAACCTATTCCAAATTTTCATAATTCATTAATATCTAAAAATGGTTTGATAGAGCCTCTACCACAAATTAAAAACTTACGAAGATTCCTGAAGAAACACCTACTGCGATTTAAAGTAATTTGGAGATTAGGGTTAGCTTAGGCTAGGTTAAGAAACATGAGCGCTTTCAAATTCCACTTATTGTGCCTCAAGTGGACTGGAGAAGAACACAGAGGATACTCTAGGCTCCTGGTTACCCCTTTATCCATGATCTTCCTGTAGTTGAGAAATTATTATTATTATTATATGGCTATAACAACCCTTTCGGGTCAAAATCTGAAGCCCTATTTTCCTCTATTTCTGCTTCCTTCACTGAAGAAGATTTTTTTTCGTGGGTGGATTTCAAATCCTACGCCACAACCTAGTTTTTCTAGGAGGGTCATGCCTAAAGGCATGAGCGGGACTCG
>JBANCY010000945.1:0-16789 GCA_037040045.1 Phorticella flavipennis | reverse complement strand
GTTATGGGAATATTTTAATGTGACAGAATACTTTTAATTTTCAACAAAATACCAAACGTCTAATGAACCATTTTAAGTCCGTTTATATAAAAATATTTCTCTAAATATTAAATATTGAAAATAAATATCAAATATAATAATATATACCACAAATTTATTTTACAATTCGCATATTCTTTTTAGCTTCAAGTTGAACAATCGCGACGAGGATTTTGGGATAGCTCTGTTTTATATAATATATCTAGTCTGCAGACTATGTACCCAGTTGTAAGTAATTATCAAATTGTGAAATTTAATTCTTACAAAATTATGAGTTATATTCGGTTCACCGATAGTTTGACTTTTCATAAATGAAAAAATTTGTGGTGATTTTAAAACTTTTAATGACGCATCTGTTTGCTTGTTTCTAAATCAGTGGTGGGCACGCACACAATTACACTAATTCTGAGTATTTGCAAAGCACCGAAAAATTATTGTTTCTTGCTTTTCACTGCACAAAATTAGTGCCACCACACTTAATTTACATTTACACTAATTTACTGAGCTTACTGGACTCAAATTTAGTGAACCATAGCAAACAACGCAAGGCTTTGCCACCAAGATCATTTTCTCAATGCGTTTACGTAATTGCATAATACGGTCCTTTTTAAAATCGATCATCTGCTATATACATGAGCCCGTAGTTTTGGAAGATCGCAGCATATTTTTATACCCTGATCCCATTTGAAAAATGGGAAGAAGGGTGTAAAAGTTTTGTTGGAATCAATTGTCTACATAGCCATATCCGTAGTCCATCTGTATGAACGTGCCGATCTCGGAAGCTATAAAAGCTGCAGGCTTAAAACTTGGCATGCAGATAGCATAAGCAGTATGAGACTGTTTTTCTGGATGCCACGCCACCTTCGCCCGATAATCGTTAAAAACGATTTTCGATAAAATGGTAAAATTTTTGATAAATAAGGTCATGATTAAAAACTGCTGAATGAATTTTGATACACCCTTCCATTTTCCCGGAAAGTGACGAAATATGTTTAGCAGTCACAATTTTTATGTGAGAGTCTTGAAATTTGGTATTTTGGTGTCCATGGATACCACACAGAAAGTGGCCTCTAAAATTTTTTTCCATCCTAATTTGGTCCGCCGTAAATTAAATAAGTGTTTGTATTTTATCCCAATATATAAACAATCCCAAAAATTTCACGATTGGATTATAAACATCGAAGTTATAAGACTCAGAATTTGCCGAAAACGGGCTAAGATGGTCAGAGGTGAAAAATGAATTATGTCCCCTGGCTTTAAGCGCTTGAAGCTAGGGTCACAAAATTCAACTTTTAGCTCCGCATTGATGACGCGCAAAAGCAGTTTCTCAAATTTTTTCATGCCGCGCCCCTCTCCAGCAAATCCAAATATTTGATTACATGTGTAATTTTTTTATTTGAAACAAGATTTTCTACAAGAACTTACACTGAAAGTTTTAAGTTCATCGAATAATAAACAACCCAGAATTTATTCGCAAACGAGTGTAAAAATTCACGGTATAAGTGTTTATGTGTGTGCATGTGCTTATGTGACTGCATTAGGCGAATGTAACGGTATTCCTCGACAGTGATCAGGGTATTTGCGCAGACGAACACTCTCGATTGCAGCACTCTATCTTGTTTAAATGTATTTATAATATTCTCTTCCTGTATTATTTCCGAATTAACAACCAATAAAGCTGAACACAAATTACTTGCATTCCGAGTAGACATTGATTACTTACATTAGTTGTATTCATGTTAGTTGCAATAAATTTCTCATCAGAAAGAAATAAGTCTTTTTATACCCTGATCCCAAATGAAAATTAGTATCAACGATATAACAAGTTTGTGCACATGTATGTAACAGGCAGAAGAAGGCGTGTCACATCCCATAAATTTTATCAGTATCAAGAGCCCAATCGATTTAGCCCTGTCCGATTGTACCCGCCGATCTCAGAGACTACAAGAGCTAGAGCGTTCAAACTTCCCATGAATGTCCGTATATAGCATACGCAGTAAGAGTATGTTTTATTCGTCCGATAATAGGTAATTTCGTTTTTCGATAAATTCACGATAACTTCTGCATTTATAAAGCTATCAACGGCAATTGGTATATAGGATCATAATAACTGCAGAATGGAATTTCCAAAAATTTTCATACACCCTTCCATATTCTCGGAAAGTGACGAAATGTATTAAAGATCCACAATTCTCTATTAGAGTCATCAAGTCAAGAAATTTGGTGTATAGGTGCCCCTAGTCCCTATGCAGTGGCATCCCAAAATTTTGTTCATCCTAATTTATTATTAATATATGGCCATAATTTTCCTTTATTTTTGGCTTCCTTCATTGAGGAACTTTTTTTTACGTTGGCGGATCTCAAATCCTGGGCCACAACCTAGTTTTTTTAGGAGGGTCATGCTTATCAAGATGAGCGGATCTCGAACGCGCACCTCTTGTTTGGCGGGACAGTGCGCTATCCACTGGTCCATCAAGGCCACTCCCCTTCATCCCAATGGGGACTACATGGGGACTAACTGAAAAAAGTGTTTGTATATTCGAAAATACTTATCATAATGATTCGTATTTCTAGATCACAAATTCATGACTATGTCATCAAACAAAATTTCTGAACGATGGGAAAGCATTACACCAACTAAAAGACAAAAAATTTCGGACAGACAAAAAATAAGTGTTCTGCGTCTTCAATGGTCCCCGCACATAAGATTTAAAACAACCGTGTACCGTCAACAGTTGCTTCAGGTTGAAGTCGGTTTGTCCGCGTCTTCTGTTCATCTATACCTGGTGGTCCGGAACTATCGCTGTTGCCACGTACGCAGGGTTCTTTACCTAACCTCTTCTAACGCACCGTTGGTTCTTGCTTCGTCTGCAAGAAGGTCCAGGGGGCCATGCCTGCTAGCATAAGGGCTGCGTCTTCGGATACCGCGCGAAAGGCGCTCAGGACTCTCAGTACACATGTCGGTAGGATACTTTGCAGTGCCGTCCATATGCTTTTATTGCGATTGCGGGAGCCCATATTCCCGCAGCGTATATGATGCTTGATCTGACGACATTTACAGCCAGTTGCCTGCTTCGTTGACGAGGTCCTCCATTGCTCGCCATCATACCGGAGAGAGCTCTGGTTGCTTTTGCATCTATCTCCGCTATGTAAGCCAGATGATGCTTGAACGTTAGCCTGTGGTCAAGCTGGACCCCTAGGTATTTAACGGTCATCGTGGATCTAATGCTAGCTTCTGCTACACGTATGGTGATGCTCTCTACGGTTTTGCTAATCAGTACTGCTTCGGTCTTGTGGGCAGCAATCGAAAGGGCGTTGTCCTCTAGCCATTCAATCACCTGCTCGATAAAGGAGTTGGTCACATCTTCCACTTCACCTATCGTCATGATGTTCCATTTCGGTTATTTCGGTGGTATCTGCAGCTCGCATAAGTGGTGCACGGAGAGTTTCTGCGGGAAGTTCAGGGAAAAGAGTTTCCACTATTGCCTTCACCACTTCGTATGGCACCGGTAGCTTGCCCAGCTTTCAGCACCGCAAAAGTTTCGAGCAGCACTCCCTCTGAGTGTGGTTCTATTGCTGCCCCATTCAATTGCCCAGGCATAGAAATCTCTAACAATTTGAACGGGACTGCGAACTCGGCCATCGCTGGCTATGTCCTCGACATTCCTTTTGAACACCCCGAGTATACTGGAGGCAATGTAACAGCTATATATGTGAACGCCATTCCAGTGCGTTCTGGCAAATCCCCTTGCGAAATGCTGATCCGTTAGAGTCAAGGGGGAGCGTTCACAGCTCTGTGTCCAACAAGCATCTAGTTTTGCACGGTATGGCTCACAAAGAATTGAGAAATCGATATGTAGGTCTCGTATCGTCTGATCTAGCAGACTGCTTTGCAATGTTTTAGGTTCAGCTGTAAGAACCATATTTTTGAAGGTTTCTTGCTGCCTTTGCATAATACGGGCATGACCTGCTGATCGTACTGTATGCTGAACTTGTTACTCCCGCTCTCTTGCACACAATGCAGCATGGAGCTTTGGAGCAGCACTTGGCTATATGGCCGTCTTCTCCACAGTTGATACATAGTTTCAAGGAGGCCACCTTCAGTTTGCACCTTGCCGCAGTATGTCCAAACTCCATACATTTGAAGCACCTCATCGGTTCTACTTTCCTACGGATACCGCATACCACCTATCCGATACGCACCTTCTTCGCCGAAATAATTTTTCCATTTTCTTTTTTTGGAGAGGACCATCGAGGCGGTCTGTGTTCCACCATAGCCTTTCCGCAGCTTAATTGGCTCTTCCGGTACTGAGCCGCAGATTGCATGGATTGCCTCCAGGATCTCGCTGGTAACCGACCGATCGGAGATGTCTTTGATTTCCATTGGGTCTTTCTCCATGAGGGTAGTTACAGTGGTTTACCAACCACTTTCTGGACTGCCAACTGCAGCTTAGCAGTGTCCTCACTAGCTGCTTTCTTCATCTGCAGCAGAATCTCTCCAGCAGCTGAGCGGGGCACTCCACTGGGTGTGTGGGTGTGTGTGCGTGTCTGTGTCTTTTTTTTTCTGGAGATATTCTCTTACTCTGACTCTGTGAAGGTAAGTGGAGATGCCTTCTTTTCCACCGAGTCCACTTCCCAACATTAGGGATCAACTTATGCGTTTCTTCCACCTTCCACGTTCCTTTCTTTATGCTCAACCAGTTCTAATCACGCCAAGCGTGGCTCCTTCGCTACGAATGCACCGCCAGATTGTCAGCAAAATCTATGAGCTTACATCCGAGAGGCAGTTCAACTCTAAGTACTCACACATTCTATTCCTCCGAATGTCCAGTGTTAATGCGCAGTATTCCTTTTCACCCCATCTCCACCGAGTCCCCTCTATTGTCTTGGTTGCCGTGTCGACTACCTCCCTAATGGCGTCGACCGTAGAACGAGCCTTTCTGAACCCGTATTGGGATTCAGGTAGGGCGTTCATTGCCTGTGCTACTACTAGGAGTCGATTGTAAATTATCTTCTCCAGCTTTGCCCATCGTGTCGAGGAGCATCTCAACAATATTCAAAACATGCCTAATTTGTGCCATCTTCTTCGCAGATTCGTCGGAAGTAGCCAAGCTTGCTGCTTCTGATACTACTCTTGAAATCGTGTTTTGCCTTTCTCAGACATTCCATTCTGTCTTCAAACTCCGGCCTGCCGCAAGCTCTCTGATATTGTTTCCTAGCTCGTAGGAAGATCCTGAGCAGTGTAACATGAATCGTCGAGCTGGGAGTAGGCTGTCCAACGAGGCGAACACCCCCAACAGGATTGCACCTCGCTCGTTTGTTCTGGTGCGCCATTCTATGGCCCATGCATTGAAGTCTCCAGCTATTATAATAGAAGCTCGACCTTGATTAAATCCTACTTATTCATTAAATCCTACCTGGAGTTGACATTTCTTTGTTTTTACTGTCTTTAAATTAGCTTTTGACTCTCCCTCTAACTATCATATATTTCCTTAGTGCTACTGTCTGTTGTACGACACTCCGCTAAAAAATTAAAATTAAAATTACAGCCGTCTTATATGTTCCCTGTTGTCCACCACTTCCAGACGCTTGGCGCATAGCACATTATACTGTACACAATATTTTGTACACACCTCCATTTCAATAGAAAGTAGCTATATAATACAGCTGACCATTGATGACATGCTTTATAGTATAAAGTTTATACATAAAGCGTACAAATAACAAGTAAGAAAGCTCGACGAGAGTGAGCTCGACTACGAGATACCCTGATCCCAAATGTGTAGTCAGAATACCATAATACCGTTACCCACACTCACACACACTTATACCGAAAAGCAGCATGCGCTTAAGTCGGCGCTGCGTCAGCCAGCCTCCCTATAGATCTTATTACACTCTTTTGCAAATAACTTCTGTGTTTATTATCCGATCGCCTTGAAACTTTCAGAATTTGAAACACAATTAAAAATACTTGTTTTGAAAATTAACTCTCGTATTAAATTAATTTACACCTGTGAACACCTGAATGGGAGTATCAAAATTTTCTGCAGTTTCCACTCGTGTACCAAATTTGGAGGAAAAAGCTCCATAAATGCAAAAGCTATGGACATTTTAAAAATTTAATTTATCGATCATCGAGCGAAGGGGCCGTGGGATCAAGTGTGATATTGTATACACGGACCTTCATGTCGAGCTTATATAATCTCGAAAATCAATGCGTGCTAAATCGACTGCGCTGTTTATCCGGATTAAGTATATTTGTATATTGTGGGATCTGCCACGCTTCCATCTGCTTCTTACATACATTTGCACAAACTTATTGTACCCGTCATATCAAATTTCCATTGGGATCAAGGTATAACAACTGCAGTTCACATTTCTTTGTAAAGTACTCCAAAAAAATAATAAAAATCAATCACGTTTAGTAAATTAAAAAAATTGTTTAAACACTTTGTAAGCCCTGTATTTTCCAAAGCAGCATAAATGCAGCATATATTCATGTCCGTCTTGAAAGAGAATATCTTACCATTTAAAATTATTTTTTTAATAAGAATAAAAACTTTATATTTCACATTGTTTTAGCTAAATTGGACACTACTTATTCCAAAAGGATGGAATGGACCCATAGTGGTACGCAACGCTGACTATCTTAAGGCGTTACAAGCGTTCCTTACAAAATATCCGTCGCGAGTTGCTCATAATTCAATGTTGTTACTAAGCGCACTTGAACTTTTACCAAAAGATTATCCCAATCCGGAGGTGTGTACTCGCTCTACCATGTGGGCTTTGCCAGAACTGGCCTCAGCATTGTTTATTGCTCAGCATTCCTTAGAAGATTCGAAAGAGATTATAAAGCGGGTCAGTCATCAATCTATCATAAATACAAATCATATATACAACTTTTTATTAAGCGACTATAATTTTTAGGCTGATATAATCTTCAAATCATTAAAAGCTCACTTAAAGCGAGCTCCAAGTTTAAAAGGAGCAGCGCTGGTGAAATTGTCAGCATTGAAACTGCAACCACAAACTTGGGAGGGATTTTCAAACATAACCCAATTGATGAGATCAATGGAACCTCTTAAAATTAGCCCGGACAATTGGCTGGAAAATATTTTAGAGATATACAAAAGAAATAAATTAGTACCAAATACAGTTGACATGGACGCCACCTCTCACGATGCGTAAGTTACTAAAATAATTTAAATATCCCATACATTACAAGTAAGAAAGCTTTAGTCTAGAGAGCTCGCTACGAGATACGCTGTTCCCAGACCTGCAATACAGTTGCAATAGCAAAATACAGTTGCAGAGACACCAAATAGCTATCGATTCATTTGTATATTCTGAGATTATCATGGGTGTTTACTATCCAAGTGATTTCAAATTTGAAGTGTAACTTCAGAGCATCGGAATATGTGCATTGAGAATTATTGACACATTCTGTAAAACGAATTTATTGATTAACGTGAGAAAGGAGTGTTGCATCATCAAATGGAGAGAACAACCTACATAGACTGTCATGCTGAGCTTGAAGTCTCTAGCTCTTATAATCTCGAAAATCGTCCGCATTGACATGTCATTCTCAGCTTTTGAGGCTGATCAACAATATATATAAATTATAAAGTCTACCACGCCTTCTTCTGCCTGTTGCACACATTTTCGCATACATTATACCTCTCCTCATACCAATTTTTAATTGGGATGAGGAATAAAAAAATATTGGTGCATTTCACATTTATGTGAAGTATGTAGTTTCTTAGTCTAATATTTCAGTCCGTTTTTATCAAAACAAATTAAAAATTACGCTTAAATAATTAAATTCTGCTGATAAATGATGATGAACCTATAGTGATTGATGAAAGAGCGATTATAAAAGCCCGTATGATCAATATTGTTTAACCATATCGTTAACGACCCTTTTTTTTGCGTATTATTCTTGGAAAAAATAGTTTAGCTCAACTTTCAACATAAGTTAAATGTTATCTTCGATTTTTTCCAGATGGGCATATCCTATTGTTTCGACTATATTTTACGACACGTTAAGCCACTCAATTGGTCTGTATTTATAATAAACATACAACATTTCCAATTTACATATATTTTAATATTAATTTTTACTTATTTGCAGTGGTCCCATTGTCGGTTATATTAGTCCCATATTTCAATGCTCGCTTACCTCCATATTTGCATTATGCCTCAATTGGTGTTTCAATTGCCAAAGAGATTTTGCGTTCAATAACGAAAAATTTTGACGATAAAGCTATGCGTTGTGTTCCACAATCTGTTAATATATTTTCCAACTTTAGTCGGATGGATATTTTAATTCACTCAGGAGGAATGCAGATATCATATCACTCAATGCTTTCACTAACTGGACCTATTAAAGGAATGGCAAGACTCCCAGGATTGAATTTGACTCCAACACAAATTTTTTTCTTAGTTTCTGCTCAAGAACTATGTGCGGAATCTAACTATCTAGGTATTGACACAAGCGCGTCCGAATTTGACAATATGTAAGTCTAAATCAATTATAAAACATTTTTAATTTAAATTTAAACATCTATTTAAAAAAAAAATTTTCACTGTGAGAAGCTTCTGATATAAGAATGAAGAGTCATATTATCGCGATAGTTGGAAAAAAAATATGTTTATGAAAAAATGCGTATGCATTTTATGATTTAAAAATTACCGAGATATATTAAAACTTTTAAACAGTGGTGGTCCGCACACGGGGAGAAATATCAAAATTGACTTTTTTGAATTCTGAAAACTTTGGTTTCGATATTTTTATTTTCTATTTTTTTTTTTTTTTTTTTTAATTCTATTATTTTTATTATTATTATTTTTAATTAGAATTAAATTCTAAATTACAAACGGTAGCGTAGCCATGGCAAGTAATGCCATCAGGCTGTGATAGCTCATAATCTAGGCTTGAGTGGGGGTTGATCCCACGTCCGCATCTTCGGCATTTTATTATAATAATATTATTATAATTAATATTTTAATTATTATTATTATTGCTTACTTCACTGAAGAATTTTTCTACGCGGGAGATTTCAAGTCCTACGTCAAAACCTAGTTTCTCCCATAATATTTTTCGAATATTCCTATTTTACGCTGGAACTTTCTTCTATAAGATCATAGACGTCTTGGATTACTTTGTCTAGATATCGCGGGGCTTGAAGGATATTTCGTGGTTATTTGATCACGACTATAAATTCATTAATTTGGAATAGTATTTGAGAACGTTGAAAACACAGGTCATGCTGTCAGATTGAACTCACGACTTTTTGTTTGTCGGGACTATCCACTGGTCCACGGAGGCCCCCAAACTATTTGGATCCTACCTAGATTGGAATTCGACTGAGAATACGTTGCTAACAATTTAAATAGTTGTAGACCGTTCTTTTTGTTAGTTATCCTTGTTGACCTCGGATATCTAATAGCCGTGTGATTATTAGTGGCAATTGTTGGATATCAGAGAATTTAATTTTTTAATCTGTAGCTTTAGATGCGGGGTTCGCCTATACAATGCAAAGTCGATGCATATAGGTCGTTTTTGTACATAGTCAGAATGTCTAGTAGCACTTCCTGGTACTAGGATCTTGTGTGAAGTCCAGTATGATTTCACCATCGTTTCCATTTCTACCAAAATGCGTTTTGAGCTTAAATGGTGGGCAGTAGATGACTCTAATCTCAACTTCACCCGATTCAGCGGCCACGAGCGTTTGAGTCAGTTAGACTGAAGCAGTTCATCATTGTCGGAAATTTGCTATTAATATTATTAATATTCATTGTAAATAGCAAGTAAGAAAGTTCTAGACGAGAAAGCTGGACCATGACCATTAAAATAAACACACATACGAGGCTTGTTCAAAAGATGCCAATGACGAGTCAAGCTCTGGACGCTCAAGCGTGTCAACAACTGATGAAAACATTCAAGCAGTGAAGAAAATTGTTGTGGAAAAACATTGGATCACTATCAGAAAATTTGCTGAGGTTATTTATGGTTTATGGTTATTAATGGCCACGCTTAAACAATTTTATTAGCTTTTTCTATTTTTGGGGCGATATTAGGACGTTACAAAGCTTATCGAGTCCAATAATTATAACTTATTTTATCTTTCAATTTCATGACTGCAAATATATGTCTATATAAATGAAAGCTCTTCAAATTGTTGTAATTTCAGATTGGGATGGCTTATTGCTCAAGGTGGAAGCGCAACTGAAGTTTTCAAATGCCCTTCGGGATCAATGATTAATATACAAAAAACGTGCAATGTTCTTTAAATTTTATTTACATGTAGAATAAAAACTAAAATAGAATCAATTTAATTTACTTTCATACTATTAATTATATTATTTTATATTATAATCACATATGGGAGTTACGCAGATTGCGATGAAGCTGATTTTTGGTGCATGATATAAGTTTGTGCAAATGTATGTGACAGGCAGAAGGAGGCGTGTTACACCCCATAAAGTATATATATTCTTTATCAGTATCAATAGCCGAATCGATTTAGCCTTGTCTGTCGGTCTGCGTGTCCGTTTGGAGGCGCCTATCTAAGAGACTACAAAAGCTAAAGCGCTTAAACTTCCCAGGAAGATCCGTCTATACAATACGCGAATCAAGCTTATTTTTAATTTTAGATGCTCCTTTCGCCCTTGGGTGAGCCATGACCGACAAAACACGCCAAGTTCGATCAAATTTCAAAATTTTGATCACTGTTTTCTTCAATTACCATGGCGTGGTGCATGCGCTGTTTGCAAGAATCAATACGAAAAATTCCATCACTGATCTTCATTCATCTCATTTTTTGATCAAAAATAACACCACTATCATGCCTCAGCTACCATATTCACAGGATTTTGCCTCCATAAAGGGACAATGATTTTTTCTATAGCAAACAATCACCGAGCATGCAACAACCTTCACACCTCTCACAACCAAACAACAAATGCTAATCATTTGAAGCTTGGTATAGTTGTTTGGAAAGTGTGAAACAAACAAAAAAAATCGATAATCGGAAATACGATTTAAACAAAATTTGAAAAAATCACCTTACTTTTTGAACACACCTTCTGGAGTCTACTTAAAGCTCCGCTTTATGGAACTTTTACCCCGCCAAAACAAAATTAATTAACAGACCAAAGACGATAAAAACGGTTAAGCGCCTACCAATTTTCATTCCATATGTGATCAACAGTATGGTACTAATCTACGTCGTGACAAAAATAATAGACAAGGACTTCCCCTATAATTATTATAATATGGCCGTAACAACTCTATCGGGTCAAAGCCTGAAGCACTATTTTGCTTTATTTCTCCTTCTTTCACTGAAGGACTTTTTTTACGTGGCCACACAAGATTAGTTATTATTATTGTTATATGGCCATAACAACCCTTTCGAGTCAAAATCTGAAGATCTATTTTCCTTAATTTCTGCTTCCTTCACTGAGGAACATTTTTATGTGGGTGGATTTCAAATCCTCAAGATTAGTTACACACCATGAAATATACACCAAGAACAGTCGGACGAAAGGTACTACAGGATCCAAAAACTTGGGACAATTGGGCTTACAGGATCGCTATTAATGGACTACATGACTCCAGCTTAATAGATCACATCGAGAAGGAACTGCAAGCACCGGACTTACCAAAAAATTGCAGAGGAGCGGTGCAAGAAAACTTTTGGTGAAATTTGAAATAATCCATTCACCTCAGTCATTTTGAACCGTTTCCGGCAACTAGTCAATCTAACACCTTCAGTGTTTATGACCCGGTCGATTTATAAAATGAAGAAGCTGCAGTAAGCAGTCCTCCGCATCATTGACGTGACACCCCCCCGTTGCGAGGCAATGCAGAGACTGCCAGTGTAAGGAGAAAGAGCCTTTTAAGGCATCTTCCCCAAAAAGTTTAAAAGCGGTACCAGCTCTGATAATCAAAGCCCCACCGCAGCACGCGAAGAAAATCCCGCAAGCACAGAAGAATGGCAAGAAAGGCGAAAGTGGTACGAGGACAAAAACTCCGCCTACAGAGGGGAAATGGCAGAAGGCGAAGGCCAAGGAGAAGAGTCCACTTCGTCAGAGAGCTCGACCTGATGTTGTTAAAGTGCGATGCTACAACCCACAGGAGTATGCCAAAGTTCTGGACTCTATGTGGAAAAACTAGAGATAGAACACCTGAAGGAGAGTGTCAACGGAGTGCGACGCGCAGTACTCGAGAGATTCTGCTGCAGATGTACAAAGTAGCTAGTGAGGACACTGTCCTCAGCTGGCAGTCCAGAAGGTGTTTTGTGAAGCAGCCACAGTAACTACCCTCACCGAGTGGTCGGGAACCAGCGAGATCCTGGCGGCAATCCGACCAATCAGCGGCTCAGTACCGGAAGAGCCAATTAAGCTGCGGAAAGGCTATGGTGGAACACAGACCGCCTCAATGGTCCTCTCCAAGAAAATAGAAGAAAAAAATACCTCGGCGGAGAAGGTTCGATGGTCTGGGTGGTATGCCGTATCCGTAGGAAAGTAGAACGGATGAGGAGATCTCCTTGAAACTATGCTTCAACTGTGGAGAAGACGGCCATATAACCAAGTGCTGCTCCAAATCGCCACGCTGCATTGTGTGCCAGAGAGCGGGAGCAAAAAGTTCAACACACAGTGCCAGCAGTAGGTCATGCCCGTACTATGCGAAGGCAGCAAGAAACCTTCAAAAATATGGTTCTTACAGCTAGATCAGACGATACGAGACCTACATATCGATTTCGCAATTCTTTGTGAGCCATACCGTGCAAAACATGCTTGTTGGGCACAGAACCACGATACCATAGCTGCAATTTGAAGCTGTGGACGCTTCCCCTTGACTCTAACGGATCAGCATTTCGCAAGGGGATATGTCAGAACGCACTGGAATGGCGTTCGCATATATATCGGTGATACGAATCATTAAGCGATTATAGAGCCATTGTGATATCTATGGACCAACATCATCTGACCCAAAGAAGGCCAGGCAACTGATTGTAAATGTCGTCAGATCAAGCATTCTCAAGCATAACTATCTCTCTGAAAGAGTCTTGGAATACGACACAGAGGAGGGTGCCCGCACCTATAGGGTATCAGCTGGTGTACAACAAGGGTCTATCGTCGGTCCCCTGCTGTGGAATATAATGTACGACGAAGTACTTAGAGTCGAGCTGCCTCTCGGATGCAACCTAGGTTTTGCTGATGATCTGGCGCTGACAGTAGTGGCGAAGGTGCTAAGAACCGTGGAATTAGCTCCTAATTAATCAATCCTAATAAAACACACAAATGGTACGGGGATGTGGATGCCTGGGGAGGTGCCCCTCGATGGTGTAACGTCCCTCATCGCCATTAACCGGGCAATGGCCCGGTCAATTCCTTCCTAGAGCATCTACAGAGCTAGAGCTGAGACCTGTAAGGACTTAGAGTGAACAACTGGACCCCCTTATAAATTTTGAAGACCCCTTGTGCTGACAGCACCGGCATTCCAGCACCTCAGTAAGCGGTGTGAAATGTAGCCGAAATGGCTATCTTTGGAACGCTTTTTGCTTCGTCGTCATTTAGTTGGTGGTGCGGGCTCAGTTGAGTTGCTACTCCTGACTAGCACGGATAGGCGTAAGTCAACCCTAGCGTGACCTCACTGCATGCAAAGACAACCATGGGATCGTAATGGGTTCACACAATCGGGCATCGATAACGGCTTAAGAGTTGGGACCAAATCGAAAAATGAATAACAATTACACAAACTACCAAACGGAGGAAGGATAAGACTTCATGAAAAGCAGCAAAATGGCGAGGTCACCCGTTGCCGCTCAACCAGCTATAGCAGGGGCAAGCACGGAGACGGAGCCACACACTAAGTGCTCGGCCCTAAGCAATCTGGGAAGAGAAATCCGAAACCTCGTGGATATGCTAGAGTATGGCAAACTGCCGTAGTCACCGTAGAGAGTATTAGGGCACTCTACGAATTGGTTTCAATACAGCAGTACGACCAGGCTGCAAAGGAGAAAGACACGTCAGTCGTGCCAAACGTCGCCGCTGTTTCGGGCAATGCCCGAAACGAAGAGGAAGCAGGTCGTCGGAGTTGGTACTCCGGGGACAAAGAAGGCAAAAGCAGTGAATGGTGCCCATGTCAAGAAGGGATCGGCTAAGTCTCCTCCCAGTGGCAACACAGCGCAGGAGACTCCACTTGCCCGAGCAGCAGTGGTCGAAGGTCATTCGGAGGAAAAGACCTCAAAAACCGAAAGGCTTTCTCACGAAGAAAAGCAAGGCCGGACGAAATAGTCATCTCAGCGAAAGCCGAAATCCTCCGTAGAGTGAAGCACGACGACAAGTTAAATGGCCTTAGTGAGGCCGTCGCAAAGATCAGGCGGACTCAGAAAGGCGAGCTGTTATTGCAGCTAAGCAAACCTTGGGAGGACACGGCTGCATTCAAAAGGCTCGTGGGTGAAGCACTGGGTGAGCAAGCGGAGGTCCTGGAGTGCAAGGATTTGGATGAGATTACATCCTAAGAGGACATTTGTGAGGTACTCCGAAGATGTACGCCTGAGGAAAGCATATTGTCAAATCCAGATTGTCTCGATTACCCTCGCAACGGATAGCGCCAAGAAGGCGCTCATAGCCGGAGTCCTTAAGGTTGGCTGGGTGAGATGCAGATTGCGCGAGAGGATCAGCGTCATTAAATGCTTTCCGCTGCCTGCAGTTCGGTCATATGGCCAGACACTGCAACAGCGAGGTGGATAGGTACAGAGGGGCAAAGACCTGGACGCTCGACACGTCACGGGAAGTGGAAGATGCCCGGTATTCCAGATCGCCCTCACAAACAAGTTATGAAGTATCTCCAGCTCAATGTAAATCACTGCACAGCTGGTCACGACCTTCAGGAGCAGGACGTGAGAGAAAGGAGCATAGACGTTGATATACTCAGTGATCCCTACAAACCGTTCGCGGGGAGTGGATGGGTGGTGAGTAGCTGGTCCGTGAGGACCGCTCCCAAGGAAAGCAAGGCGTTCCCCGGATTTGCCAAGATAATGGGCATCACAGTATACAGCTGCTACGCCCCACCAAGGTGGAACTTAAACGAGTTTAGCCGCATGCTGTGGGATCTATCGAAGGATACTCAAGGTCGAGCACCCATTATAATAGCTGGAGACTTTATTGGACAAACGAGCGAGGCGAAACCCAGCAGGGTGTGTTCGCCTCTTTGGACATCAGCCTTGCAAATGACGGAAGCAAGCAGAAATACCGCAAGACTGGGGTAGGCTCCATGATGGATGTTACACTGCTCAGCAGCTCTTTTAGTTGAAAAACTTCGTTGAGAATCAGCGAAGACTTCATCAATAGCGATCATCAGACGATTGACTTCGATATTCAGAAAATAAATCGTCACCAGTTACGCCCCAAATGAGGAGCACCCTGTTACTGCTGGAATGAGGAAATACGCGAGCTAAGGAGGATATGCCTCAGGGCGAGGAGACAATCTCAGAGAGCCGCAGGCCAAAGTTTGAAGACAGACTGGATTGTCTGAGAAAGGCAAAATGCAACCTCAAGCGGAATATCAGAAGCAGCAAGCTTGTCTGCTTCAGACGAATCTGCGAAGAAACTAACGTCAACATGTGGGGTACGGCATACAAGATTGTGACAAAAAGAGTAAGAAGCCAGTTAACGGCACAAATTATATGTCCAGAAGTTCTTGCGAATATTGTGGAGACGCTGTTTCCAACAGCACACAACGGATCAGTGACAGTAAAGCACCAGGGCCAGTCGGTATCCCAAACGTCGCCCTTAAGCTAGCCATCACCAGGAGACCGGAAGTGTTTACCAAGGTGTACGACGACTGTCTAAAGCAATGGGTCTTTCCAATACAATAGAAAAAACAACGCCTTATACTGCTCCCCAAAGGAGATAAGCCTGCGGACGACCCATCAGGCTACAGACCCATCTGCCTCCTTGACACGGTGGCCAAAGTGCTGGAGAAGATAATCTACAATCAACTCCTAGTAGCAGCAGAGGAAAGGATGCCCTATCAGAATCCCAATACGGGTTCAGAAAAGCTCGTTCTACGGTCGATGCCATTAGGGAGGTAGTTGACACGGCAACGAAGGCTATAGAGGGGACTTCCCCAATATGGGATTCCACTGCGTTGAGTAAAAAGGAGCTCTGTAGACGGCAGAAAGCTCCATACCGGCTCTCTGCACTTCGCGTCATATCCGGATTCAGGACTGTGTCCGGAGACGCTGCTGAAGTATTGGCCGACATGCTGCCAGTGGATGACATGGGAGCCATTTACTCGAGAAGGTCAAGCGAAACCCCACTGAAGGAGATCCGGAGAATCGTATTGAAAATATCCTAACTCACGTGGCAAGAACGGTGGAGTACATCCGTTAATGGAAGGTGGACGCATAAGCTGATCGCCAATGTGGAGAAGTGGATTCAGAGGAAAAGAGGGCACCTCAACTTCCACCTAACCCATTTCTTCACGTGGCACGATGGGTAGAGAGATTACCTTCACAGAGTCAAAGTAAGAGGGTTCTCCAAAAATTTGGGTTGGGTGACATGAGAAAAAAAAAACAAACACGTGCGCCGCTCAGCTGCTAGAGAGATTCTGCTGCAGATGAACAAAGCAGCTAGTGAGGACACTGCTAAGGTGCAGTTGGCAGTCCAGAAAGTGGTTGGTAAACCACTGTAACTACCCTCACAGAGAAAGACCCATTGGAAATCAAAGATATTC
>JBANCY010000944.1:0-16790 GCA_037040045.1 Phorticella flavipennis | reverse complement strand
TGTGTGTGTGTGTGTGTGTGTGTGTGTGTGTGTGTGTGTGTGTGTGTGTGTGTGTGTGTGTGTGTGTGTGTGTGTCACTCGCAGCATCATGTGGAACGGAGTGAAAAGCTCACGTTTCATTTTGCGTTCCAATAATAAAAATCAGTTTTATTGCTCAATATATTCTAATTACGGTAATTCTGAACGAGCAATCTCAACCCCCCGACGCAGGACCCAACCACCAACCCCGCCGTCGGCCAATATAAACCTAACAAAACTTGACTAATTTGCCAAACAGGACCAAACTATCAGAAACGTGGGGCAAACGGGAAACTGGAGACAAGAGACAGGAAATGGTAAATGCCTGAAACTGATGAGATGGGTGTACACTTTGCATATACCCTGTAAATGTGTATAAATACCATATATACGGCTTAATCCGTATGATCTTCAAAACTTGTTGATTAATGCTTATACACTCTCTTCTTGGACAACAAAGAAGTTGAAAGAGCTAGAAAATTAGGATAAAATATGATTTTATGCTCTTCTTGAAATCGGAGAGTAATATATATATATGTATTCGATTCAATGTTTGGGATAATATATTATTTCTAACCAGTAAGGAATTATTATTTTTGTTACCCCGAAGATTTCATTCACTTTTTAGAGCTGTAATATGAAAAATATTATATAGTTAATTTGCATATATAGAAGAATAGAATTTTCGGGTTTGAAACGATGAAATATGGGTTAGCCGGCTTTTGGTTATATGACAGGTATATGATATAGTAGTCTGATCATTCTGAATTTTAATGGAGCTATAGATAATAACGAATCTTGGAAGTATGTTAATTTTCACTCCTATACATAGGGTCTATGGGCACCGACATACCAAATTTCATAGCTCTAGCATAAAATTTCTGTTTACATTTCATTACTGGAGGGGTGTGTCAAAATTTTGGGAAATTGCATTCATAACCAAATTTGGTGTCGGCTTATCGGGCAAAGGGTGCGTGGCATCCTAAATGATAATATTTGATCTGTCGATTGGCATAGTACGTTTGGGATCTCTGGCTCTTGCAGTCTCTGGGATTGGCGCGTTCAAACAGACGGATTGACAGACATTCGAAAGAACAGTCGGATATAGCTATATCGACTTAACTATCGATGCTGATCCAGAATATATGGTATATGCTTTATGGGGTGTGGCACGACTTCTTCTGCCGGTTACATGCATTTGCACAAACTTATTATACCCTTCATACCAATTTCCAATAGGCAACAGGATATGCCAACGGTCTGTTTCTGATTCCTGGTGATATGTAGATATTGTTAATATCAGAACTTTAAAAATCTAATGATTTTGTGAATCGCACCAGTTAAATGTTTGTAAAGTTTCAAAATAGATTAAGAACTGATGGACCATTCACTTTGCTAATCATTTTTACCTTAAAATTGTAAGTAAATTTGTTAGATATTCAAATTTTTTTCCACAGGGTATCTGTTTGTTTATCATACCCTTCAGCAAAGCGTTCCACTAACTAAGTTTCCTTTACCTGGTGTTAATTCATGGAGTGCGCTGTCTTGATAAAGTGTAATTATTCTATGAATATCGAAAAAGTGTGTCTTCCAGTGCCTTTTTTGGGGTTGAGTTTGGAGCGGGTTGAGAAGGTGTAGGTCTTGGCCTGCGCCTGGTGTCCTTGCAGGACAAATGGCCAGCCGCAGGGCACGAACTCCACTAACGGTCTATGCGATTTTATGGTAATTTGACTATAATGAAAACTAATAGCAATTGATTGTACGACGTGTACAAATGTAGCTGAATCGGAATCAGAGCCATTGACTGGCGACCCTTTACCTCTATATAGGAGTCACAACATCTGCAATCCACTCAGCTGTCCCTCTGTCCTCCTCCTCCTCCTCCTCCTCATCCGCCTCGCTCCGAGCTCTGTCCAGTTCGCCCAAAGTTCTTGACCCTTAACAAATGGCAAATGGTATATGTCGATGTCTTCGTAAACATTCTGTCTGACACCTGATAATGCGTATAGATTGTTGTATCAGACACATGAAATTCTATGAAATACCCGCCCAGCACACCTTATTCCACCCTATACCCGAACCTTCCGCCCCCGAACCCAGCATAACCCAACGTCGACGGTTTGTATAAATAAATAAGTGTGGCGCACAGGTTTTATATGTTTATGCCACATGAGCTCAGGCTCAATGCCAACAAATCCGAAAACTCTGCAAAAATCATCGTCATATAACGAAAAACAAATCTCTCGAATTACACACACACACACACACACACACACATACACCTACACCTATGTGGCATGCCTCAAATTGTTGCCACCTTTTGTAAACATATCTCAAGACAACAAAACATTGTCAATAAATAAAGCAAAAAAGTTGCCAGTTCTTTGATTACAGATAGTTTTTCATGTCCAAACAAAGCATATTCCAGGGTACTAAGGGTACAATATAAAATTTCCAAAGAAATTGTGATTTGGAAACCCTTTTATTTAGGACAAAAAGATGTATATTTTCTAATTTTGCTATTGAAAGCTTCACTGTATGTAAAATTTGTATAAATATAAAGTCCGAAGACTCAAAAGGGTTTTTTTCTTAGAAAATTTGTTTAACCAAATTAAGTCTCCACCTGAAATTCTTTAAAACACTTATACTTTATCAAACCACCAAGTTTCATAGCAATCGACCCATAAGCACGATAACTATACATAATCTAATTATGCATATATGCAGATGGCTCTACGCAATTCATTCAAACACTTATAATATTCCAATATCTATCGATCTACCAAGTTTTAAAGCAATCGGCTGAAAAATGCGGTAATTATGCATCTTTAAATTTGACATGTAGCAGATGGCTATACCTAATTCTTTGATACACTTATACTTTTTCGTTATCTATCAAACCAACAACAATTTGCAAAGCAATAGTCCCATTAAGACGGTATCTATCCATCTTTCAATGTTACATTAGGCAGATGGCTATACGCAATACTTCAATACACGTTAAAAAATGTCACTATTTATGAATAGACTAAGTTTGAAAACAATCGGCCGATAATTACAGTAACTGTGCATTTTCCAAATTAACATGTAGCAGATGACTACACACAATTCTTTTATACTCTAATAGCTATCTATCCAAAAAATTTGAAAGCAATCGGCTCAAAAACATGGTAGCTATGCATCTTTGAATTTAACATGAAGCAGATAGATGAACGCGATTCTTCCCTACATTTATACTTAATTAATTTCTATCAAACCACCAAATTTCAAAGCAAAACATCCATAGATACGGCTAATATGCATCATTAATCTTTACATATAGCAGATGGCTATGCGCAAATCTTCCACTCACTTACAAAATATCACAATCCATCAACCCACCAAATTTCAAATCAATTGACTTATAAACACAGTAACTATGCATCATTCAATATTACAGCAGCAGATGACCAAAAATATGTTGCATAATGTTAGGCTGTTGTCAGCTAGGTCTGTTTTCGGCGAGTGAAAGATAATCCGTCCTCAGTTCTTTTCCATTTTCAGGAAAATGAAACGAACTTCCAACCAAATTCCAAGCTAAGCTAATATCATGGAGAAATTAATTTGATTTTGAGCAAATTATTATTATTATTATATGGCTATAACAATCCTTTCGGGTCAAAACCTGAAGCTCTATTTTCCTCTATTTCTGCTTCCTTCAGTGAAGAACATTTTTATGTGGGTGGGTTTCAAATCCTACGCCACAACCTAATTTTTCTAGGAGGGTCATGCCTAAAGCCATGAGCGGGACTCGAACCTCGCACCTCTTGTTTGGCGGAACAGTGCGCTATCCACTGGACCACCGAGGCCCCTTTATAATATGTTGAAATTCAAATCCTTATTATCCTCAGATGAAATCGTCATGAAGTTTTCCACCAAATTTTGCTAAGGAAAACTGCTTTATTTACCCCTAACTTGAGTTCCATGATGATCATAACATAATTCACAATCCGCCGATTTTCCTTCAAGGATAAACCAGTGAAAGTGCTCACGGGTGCTCCTGGCGGCGCTTCAAGTGCATCCTGACAGATGCATTTGTTGTGCGGATGGCAGATTCACGAATCATCAGCAAAAGGAGTCCTTCGAAAGCGTTGCGAGTTGCATGCAAACCTCGGAGCCAACAGCTGGCGCTACTTTGTGCAGTTCCCAGGGAGTACCACATGCAATGGTCAGTTGCAGATAATACAGATACACAGATATATATGGATATATATACAGACATACATACTGAGGGCATTTTACTTATAAGCACACGGCACGCGACTATCCGTTATGTGGCGGCGGCAATACAAGTTTCCGCATAACTTAAAGCTCTTTAAGGAACCCGAAAGGACCCAAAGGAGGAAAAGAAGGAGATGGAGAAGAGGGTGGAGAAGAAGAATCGAGAATCGAGAAATGCAAATTGTTAACCAAAACATAAATAAATAATAAAAAAACTCAATGAAAAAGTTGTCCTTCAATCAGTTTTTGTACCCCGTCGGGTGTTAAAGTGAAGGGGGTATATTGTTTTCTTGGAGTATTAAGAACTATTTTGATTGACTGCACAAACCGCAAAATCTAAGAACTAGATAATATAACGAAAATGATGTAATAGATCCTACGATTGCAAATTTCGAGCAATTCAGGACCTTCACATCGGAGCATTTGTACGGATGGTCTTATTTTCCATACAAGTGTAGCTTCGATTTGCAGAGAATTCGGATATAGAGGTCTTTACAGGTCCAAATACAGGAATATCAACGATAAATGACGACGGACTTTTGACAATGAAGAGTTTATCATAGATCATATAGGAGATTTTATTCTCAAAAAGGCTAACAATTCTATTCAAAGGCCAGATTTAAGCGAGGAAAATAACGAATCTAAATCAAGATTATTAACATTTAGGGTTATTAAGAGATGACTTGAGATGATCATCATCAAAAGATTCCTCACTTTTTCTTGCCAATGTCAAAAGTTTATCTAAACTGAGCTCAAAACTTGGGAAATGAATACTCGAGCTGTTTCACCTATCTTATAAGCAAGATAAAGAAATATAAATTAAATCCTGATGATGTATTTGGTACCTCCTATATAACTATAAACAAATAGGCAGGCGTATAGATATATAAACAGACAGATTGACTCATCGACTGAGAGAAAGACAGACAGACAGAGATAGACAGGAGGAAGGCCAATAGTCGAAAATGTCAATAAGTAATAGAAATCGTCGAAAGTCTGGCCGTTATGCGACCTATTCAAATTTACAAGAGCGAAACATTGTTCCAGTTTGGAACTAGTTCAAAAAGGATGGATTCACAAAGAAGAAGAAGCTCTGTGTATGAATGACATGGTCACACCCCATGGACCGATTTTCCATAGTCGTCATTTAATTCAGACCTTAATTTGACCCATTTCTGAAGCGGATCGTGTTGAAAAGTGGATCACTTAGAGAAAAGACAAAATAAAAAGGTTCGCAGCTGTGGACGAAGGGCACAAACGATCTCTCATGTCCAGAATAGAACAAATTATAATGTCTAAGGGAAACAATCCTCCAGAAGCGCCCGGGTTTGGACCTCCTGTCCAGAATTGTGTTTCATCAGTCGCGAGTAGCGACAGAGCTTGGTTGAAAGTTCTTATGCATCCATCTTATGCATAGCCTTGCCAATAGGCACAATCCAATAAGATTCTATTTTAGGGGCATAATGAAAATACCTTCATCAAATTTTCGAACAAAACGGTGCATAATTGATATAAATCGGATACTTCTAACTGTGGTAAATAAAGCTTTTAATAAACTACAAAAATACTGGATTAGTTTTTACATTTGGGGGCTTCGGTTGAGCAGTGGATAGCGCACACTTCTTCCAAACAAGAGGTCGTGGGGTCTTGGGTTCGAGCCCCACTCATGTAGGTTAAATGGGTTTTACCTAAAGATTAAAATTAGATTCTCATTCGATTCTAATATATAAAATGTTCCAATTTTTCCAATAAGAATTATGGCTCTTACTGAAGCGGTTGAAATTCGAATAGCATAAAGCTATAATACAATGGATAGTTTTTACAGGATATTTTTAGATCATTCAACCAAGCGCTTTCGACACGCTTCCTTTCGGTGGTTTTGTCCGAAATAAATGGGTTAAAGGAGAGCTTGAAAACATTTTTGCTTGATTAAGTTTCGAGATGAATATCAATATTCAAACCGAAAACGGACAAGACAATGCTCGAACAACAACAACAATAAGTGTGACCATATGTCATTATTTTGCATGAAGGTCAAAAGCTGGGATTTATGACATACAATTTTAGGGAAGTTTTCGCCAAAAGTTGTTTTCCATAAACCAATATGGTCACTTTGATCAGCTAAACGAAATATTTTTGACAACCAAAATTTAACAATTATAACCTTTAGGCTTTATACTGAGAACTTCACGGTGAATTCTTCTCGTACGTCAAAGAAGAAGAAGAATTCAAGAGACCAACGAAAATTTGCTGAAGTGCAACACGCAGTTTTCAATAAGTTTTGAAGGATATAATATTATTTTAAGGTAAATCACATGTTGTATATATATAGATATGGATATATTTAAAATAAACTAATAATTTTCTTTCATTGTAAAGATGGTTATCAGCACAAGTCCACCCAAATATACGCCGGAAGAACATGGCATGTCGTTGGTCTGCAAGGTTGGCGCCCCGCCACTTAAACAACCTTTGACGTTGTGGTTCCGGCAATTGGAGGATTGCTACGAAACAGCTGGTATATCCGATTCTTGGTCCAAGTGCCTGCATTTGACGACATATCTGGAACTGAATATGCACTTTCCGGATCAATATTTGCTGGATAAAAGGCTGGCCGAACAGGGCTTGCCCTCGGCCAACTTGGACAACAACTACGAACAGGTCAAGAAATGTATGCTGGATTTGTGGCTTTAAGGGCTTATATACCGAAATTTTACACTCATATCTCTTCTCAAATAACAAACATACATATCAAACCTTTATAATTGGTTGTCTCAAAGTATTATAGTTTCAATGGAAAATAAAACACATTTGAAACTTTTGTAAATTTGATGATTTTTCAATTATATGCGAATCTTTGTCTATATGCCAGACTATACTGAATCTTTGACAGACCCAGATCTTACTGTGTCTAGCGCCCCTTTCCCAACCCAACCGAGTCTACAACAATTTACCTGGGAACTCTTCAATTTTCCTACCCTGAAAACATCTAACGACTTGCTCAGCCTCAAGGCTCTTGTCGCAGTAAAACCCCTTAGCTTTGTTTTTGGCCAGACTATACTGAATCTCTGGCAATCCAGATCTAACTGTGCCTAGCTCCTCTTTCCCAACCCAACCGAGTCTACAACAATTTACCTGGGAACTCTTCAATTTTCATACCCTGAAAACATCTGAAGACTTGCTCAGCCTCAAGGCTCTTGTCGCAGTAAAACCCCTCAGCCTTGGCCAATCTATACTGAATCTCTGGCAATCCATATTTTACTATGTCCAGCTGCTCTTCCCCAACCCAACCAACCAAGTTTCCAACAATATATCTGGGAGCTCTTGCATTTTCATACCAAACTTTCAACGGAACCCACTTTCCCTGACATCAACTGGCGACTTGCTCAGCCTCAAGGCTCTCATTGAAACCCCTCAGCTTTTTTTGAAAATAATTTTTGTTATTTTTATATATTATCAAAAAGTAGGAAACCAGTTCGGAGCATAACTACAAATATATAAATATACATATAGGTATATCATTTTTAAGCGTGTGTTGTGATGCCATTTGTTTCCCCATGCTGTTCATCGTTGTCGCCATACTCGTCCAGCAGATCTTCTGAGTCCTCGGCCTCGTCGTCGGCATCCGCATCTGCTTCATCTATGGACCTGTCCGGATCTGTTAGGTCGGCTTCGTCGTCCACATCATCAGAATTGGGTTCAGTCTCAATGGCATTGTTAGTCTCTTCAAGGTCTCCATCATGACTAGCGCCAGCCCCGACTCCCACTCCGGCTCCTCCGCCGGCGCCTCCACCTGCTAGCCCTGCTCCTGCTCCTACTGCTTCAACTGCACCTCCAGCGGCCTGCTGTTGTTCGTTTTGTTCGTTCTGTGCCTCATCCGAAGCGCATCCATTGTATGAGATCTCTGCGATGGTAACCGGTTGGCATGGATATGGCAATGGTGGCAACCCTGCAAACGGTCCAACAGCATAGCGTAGGGTCCACTCGATGGCCTTATTGATGTACATTGGTCGATTGTCTCTATATAGCGCCGCCATATACTCATCGCACGGATCATCGATGTTCGGCTCACGCATCAGGGCGCAGACGGCATGCAATATGGCCGCGATATTGACGAGGGCCGTCCATTTGGTGGTCAATAGGTCCCAGCATATATAGCCATCGAAGTCGACGTTGCAATGATAGATTTTCGTACGGAAATTGACTCGGGGCGCGACAAATGGATAATGCTTACTGAACTTCATGCGCAACGAGAAGACGCCCAGATAATACGGAGTATCGGGGACGCCCAATACGGTCGCCTCCCATAGCATGAGGTCTCCGGTCAGCGGCCAGGCGCAGCAGTTTTTCGGCTGCATCCGAAACATCTCCTTCAGTTCCTTTCTCAAGCGTCGCTCCGCCATGTGAGTTTCCCCTTTCGCTAACACCTACGGGTCTGCGCTCGGTCACGACGCTCACACTCTCTTCACTCTCTTCTGCATGCAATTTTACAATCCTAAAAATTAATAACAAAAAAAATTAACAAAAAATATATATATTTATATTTATAGGAGTTTGGCTATTTTGAATGTCTATCGGCCAGTAAGGCAACATATATATTGATGTTCTACCCGATTCTCAGCCCAAGCAACTAACGTCTCAGCTCCGATTACAGCGTCAATTGGCTCCAAAAAAAAAATAAAAACAATTTGAAAAAATAACATACGGAGTATTTGTACAAGCGGCTCCAGAGCTTGGCAGGGTCGGCTTCGGCTATATGTTAGAAATCGATAGGCAGTCGATATCCATAGCGCCGATATACTTCAGATATAACATTTTGTTTGAATCAGTCATTTGTCATTGAAAACGATATATACTTATTTCAAGCAAATTATATAGAAGATTTCGTCAATATACTCAAAAAAAAAAAAGGCCTAAACAAGTACAAACCGTGAAAACTATTATAAACCCAATATTAATCTTTGTTTAATACAAAAATCTGGTTAAATCTTTTTATTGAAATTATCATTGTCAAAATTTTTATATAAAAGCTATGGAAGTCTCTCAAATATTTGAAAATATTTTGGACAAAATCGGAAAACTGAATTTCGATTTCTCTATGTGCCCATAATTTTGGTCAGAATTGGTAAAAATTATAAAATATTTCCAATAAAAAAACCAAATCGTTTAACTTTATTCTATAGCTTTTATAGTGATTGAAATTAAACTCTTTCGAAAGCTTAGAAATTTCTGTAAAAGTATCGAAAAACTATATGCGACAGTTGTTATAGAAAAAAAATTATTCCGAAAATACATATAAGTTTTCTGCGCAAAACATTATTATAATATATAATAATTATCTGGCTATATATGAGTAAAATCGAAAAATACTATGCGATAGTTGTTATAGGTAAAAATTATTCCGATAGTAAGACATTTGTCAGCATTTATATTGAAAAAGTTATTTATATCAAGCTTAAGATTATTATGATATTATAAAACCTATTTTTTAAAACGTTATTTCATCGAAACTTCCTATATCTAAGTTTCACAAACCTCTTAGGAAATTATGATCAAAATTTTAATTTTATGACTAAAGTGGAAAATTGAATAAAGTACTTAGTTTTTATATAAAAAAAATTTTTTTTCAAGATATTTGATGAAGTTCCAATCCCAGATCATTTCTATAAAATTATACATAATTTTACCAAAATAGATTAATTATATTTAAGAATTCCAATAAGAAAAATTCACGTTTGTTTATTGACAAAATTTTTAGCTTTTTAAAAAAATTCAGTTTGTATTTTTCAAGATATTTTAATCAAATCCTAACCAAAGAATGTTTATATAAAGATCTATAAAATTTTACCAAAATTATCCCAGTTATATATAAGAATTGCTATAAACAATATTTTTTAAATTCAGAATTTCAATAAGCAAGAAAAGATAATTTATAGTTTTGATATTTGAAGCAAACTTAAAGAACTCCAGTTGGGATATAAAATACTATTTACACTCATCTATTATATTATATAAGTACATATATAATTTCAACCATACAAACCCACTCAACTTAGCGAGATTGAATTCCCATATAATATACGGGTAATAAAAGTTGAGGTTTTCCTTTATAAGAGAACTTTCTCTATACAAAATTCCAGTCATATTATACCAAAACTTTAAGATGCCTAAAAGTTTCAAAAATTCAAGTGTAACAATTGAAAAAGTACTCACATCGCCTAGCTTCTAGTTTCACCGACAGTTCGATAGTTAAACGATATCGATAAGCATCGCAGCACACATCTCTAGCAACTCTCACTCTCAGCTTGTCAAACTTTTTCTCTCCACATTTGTCAGCCTTTACAGTTACAGTCGTGTAGCAGCCCTGAACATGGGCAACCGCTTGCCGTGCAACTTCTGCATTTGGCTGAAGGGGGGCGACGCCACTGGCAAGGATGCGGTCGAGGATGGCTCTGAGTCCGCCGTAATCAAGCTTAATCAGCCGCCGGCTTTCATTCGCAACGAACCGAACGAATGGTTCAACGAGATGGAGGAGTATTTCAAGGAGTTTGGCATTACCAGTGATGAGAGCAAATGCGAAATGCTGATCGACGAATTGGATCTGGATATACTGCAGCTGATCGACTATGAGGAGATGTACGGGCCGGACTACATGTTGGGCCGGCGTTACGAGAACATGAAGGGCATCGTCTTACAGAGTTTGTACAAAGAACAGATTGTTGTTGACAAACCGAAGCGGCAGACCGTTGCCTGCCAGACACAGATCTGAAATCCGACCAGATCCGAAATTATATCCAAGGAAAACAAAACAAAAAGAAAAAACAAATGTTGTTGAAAGGGCGAAACACTTGCTTCCTCTGCCCAGCACTACGTGCTCTATACTCACCTCTCTCTGATATTTCTGATCTCTTTTCTGTTTTGGCTTTAGCTCTCCCCGATTTAAAAATATAAAACGAAATATTTAGAGAATTGCGAGGGCGCGTGCCTATAAAAGCTACAAAAAAAAAACTGCTCTATAAACGCAGCACGACTAGCAAATACTCTATAGCACCGGTTCATTAGCAAAATTTCATGGAAAATCGACTAAAAATATGTTTTTTGAAAAAAGTTATAAAATATTTCATTTTACTTTTTGATGGCATTATATTTTGTAAGTTCCTAAAACATCATATACATACATATCTTTCGGTACGCATATTCTCCATATATTTCAACAACAAAATTTAGTTGCATTATTTTTATAAAACTTAGCAAATAAAACTTATTTGTATAACCCCATAAATATTATATTTAATTAAAGCACTGTCTATGATAAATCTCGGATTCATTATCTATTCTTAACTATGTCCTAACTTCATTTGTAATATTTCTGTATAATCTAGCCTCTTTTTCATATATTTCTACATTATTACAAAACTAGAGACAGGTTTTACAAAAATTATGACAAAATCTTAGCCTGCAAAAGAATCCAAAAGCTATATTAAGAAGTTGGAATCACTAATATTCAGTTGGAATTATTTAAACCAAGATTTGGGTATGTTTTGACAAATAAGATTAGCAAAATTTTGACAAAAATCGAAAAATTTATTGATAGTCCATAAATTCAACAGTTTCTAACATAATGATTCGTCTTTAGGAGCCTAGAATTATGACTTTATCATAAAGGTGAACCGGAAATTTCAGAATAATCAGATCATACACACAGAAGTTACTTGTTGGAAATGTTGCCAAAAACTGGTGGATAATGTCAAACTATTATAGCTAGAGAACCCTAATTTAGTGTTTGGGAAGGGGGCCTGACGTTTTGGTTTCGGATTCTGGCTTACCTGTCAGGTATATGAAATTTTTATATACGATCTACGATCTGACAAACTTATAGATAGATTTTATTATTGATTTGAAAATATGATTGACCATTATATGAATGCCGTTTGGTTTCCGGATTTGGCATTTTTTTTTTGGTGTATTCATATATGATCTACGATCTGTCATATGAAAATTACTTCAATTTCAATGAATTTTACAAGTATCATAGTTATGGGGTTCTATCAATAGATTTAATGTCGTTTTTATTATTGAAATTTGAATACACCATAAAATACATCCCATACCTTCTGGTGAAAATTTCCAAAATTTAGCCTTAATTTTCGAAATTAAATCTTTCCCGAATGACAAAAAATGACAATCCAAAACAAAATTGGTATGATATAGCTTCAGCTCTATTAATAATATATACATTTTATATTTAAATTTTCCGTTTCGCCGGTTCGGGCTTCCTTTTCGTAGGCCAAAACATAGGTGGTTCAACTGAGTTCCATAGTGTCCAGAAAAGTAGATCTGCTACAAATGAAAGAGCATAAGATGTTATTATTTGTATATATATCTATATAAGTATATAACTTAACATAATGTGCATATTTTTCCGTAAAGATTACGCTCCACAGTGTGCTCCGGCGTGAGAGATTCTGAGAGAAAGAGGCAAAGAGAGTGTAGAGAGAAAGAGCGAAGATTTCAGATACACAAAAAGAAGCTGAAAGAGAGATATAGATACATATGTATAACACTTACAGATAGATATATGAACAGATTCAGTGTGCTCCCCACATATGCGTATGCCTCTGCTATATAATCATATATACAGATATACACAGATATATAGGTATATGTTGTTGTTGTGAAACAACAGAGCGGAAGATTTCCTTTCACTTCAAGTTTTGACTTTGCCTTGCATTTTCCATTTGAATCGAATAGAGATTTTCATCGTGTTCTCCATTCGAAAGAAAATTCTTCAAAAACATTCGCTCTGTTCGTTCGTACGTACGTCTCGTATCGTATCGTTGGGTTCCCTGTTTTGTTTGATCATATATATATATATATATATATCTATATATCATATATTGATGAAAATATGTGAAAGAAGAAAAAAAATCGGTGAAAATTTAAGGAAAAACAAATGACAATTGTTGTACAACATGTCGTATGCGTGTTTATAGAAAGAATTTAAAAGATTTACACTATTTTCTTCTTTTTTTTCGGTGAGTGAAAAGTGAAAGTGCAAGTGGTAAAGTGAAGCCCCAACTAAAGGGTATTCACTTAGTTAAGCTTGAGTCGTTATGACGTCACACGACTGGACAACGGACAACGATATGTGGATACATACCTCGAGGCCCCTGTGAGGCCCCAGCCCTCAGGCCCGATGCCCGATGCCCGATGCCTGCTTCAGGCAGAGGCCGCCATAACCGATCCACAATCATCCAGTCAATTTGCGATGTGTTTTGCGGGGCATTAAAACAAAAGCATTTCTCACAACTACAAAAAGTTATATATTTATTTATTATTTTGTGTACCAAATGCGGGGAATGTGTTTATACGAGCATTGTTTTTGCCGCCATGCCACACCGCCTCAGGCCAGTCCCGAGCAAGCCGTACCACACCACACCACACCACACCAAACCACACCATCCCATACCATACCATACCAATTCCATTCGATATATCATTTTATAGTATTCCAGCCGAAAAAACCCCACACCCCATAGCCACCCCATTCTCAGTCGATCTCTAAGGTAAAATCGTTGCGATCCTTGCTGCTGACATCACTCTCCGCTCATTTGCAGTTCATCAATATATCCATATGAACTGCCACAATTGTACTTTTCTCCAAGTAACTTTTGGCTGCATATCACACCTTTTTATACCCTCTAAAAAAAATGCTCCATAAAACATATTCAGGTTTAGAATTGTCTACTGAACGCTCTATATATCCCCATTTCCTTATCATTCCTTCAGATTCTGTCGCTATCTATCTGTCCATCTTTCGAATTGCCTCTCCTTTCATCTGTCCGTCTCCGTACAGCTCAACATTTCCGATTTCTATTTCTGTCTTTCTGACTGCCGTATCAACTCATATCCTTGTCCATCTGCACACCTTTCTATCTATATCTCCATATCCCCTTGTCTTTCTGCCTAAAGGCTCTATATATCAGAATCCAATTCTGTTTGTCCGTCTATCTATGAATCTCCTTATCTCTTAGTTTTCCTGCCTATTTCTGTATATGTATAAGTCTCCGTCATTTTGTCCGCCTCAGGAGAGCTGTATATATTCAAATCAATCTGTCCATCTCTATTCATCTATAGTCCATCTCCTCATTTCTATCTGACTATCTCCCTGTAATAATCTCCGTATATCTTCCCATCCATCTTCTCGACTGTCTATCCTCTTATCTCCTCTTATCTTCTTCGGAAAACTAAACATTTGCGAAACTCATATCCTTGTCTATCTCCTCTCAATGTATATCTCAAGGGGATACCCCTTGTTTTCCTGCCTGTATTTCCGACTGTCTTTCTATTCATCTCGGTGTCTATCTGTCCGTCTCCTGAAAGCTTTATATCTCCGTATCTCTCTGTCTAATCGCCCATCTCTGTGGATATGTCTATATTATCTCTGTATTTGTATCTCTGTCTAACTGACCGTCTCTATGTGTCCATTTCCTGCTTGTCTCCATGTCTTGATCTGCGCATCGCTCTATAGTGGTCTTTTCGATTGTCTATCCAGTCCTTCTCTATGCCTATCTGTCCGCCTCTTCAACTCTTTAAGTCTCTAAATCTCTGTCTTTCGGCGCACATCTGTTTTGAAGGTCTTTCCAGAATTTTCGCATAGAATAAGTGTCGCCAATTTATGGATATTCTCAGATATATACAATTTCCATTATGATCACATAAACATTCATATGAAGCAAACACACCAAAAGCACAGTTGTGTAAGTGATATATACCGAGATATATAGATATTTAGCACTCATTTTACGGATAGATTCTTCACGCATAGTCTAATAAAATTAAGTTGTAGGATAGATAATATTAAAACTTATGTATAAGTCAAATTTCAAACCAATACCTTGAAAAACCTGGGTATTCTGATAATAATAACGAATCTTAGGAGTATGATCTTTCAGTCCACTACGTTAGAAAACATGGGAGAGAGAAGAAGTCCAATCCATATGAAATTTGCTGGAGCGGTAGATTTTAATGAATCTTGAGAATATACGTTGATAAACATGGGAAATATGGACAAAACCGATTGTTGGTTATACGGCAGCTATATGATATAATGGTCCAATTCTGTCGGTTTCGACAAATATGCAACGATTTATGAAAAGAAGGTAGGGTGTACCAAAGTTCATTAGAATAGCTTAAGAACTGAACAAGGGGCCTCGGTGGACGATAGGCATGACCCTCCTCGAAAAACTAGGTTGTGGCGTAGGACTCGAAATCCACCCACGTAAAAAAAGATCTTCAGTGAAGGCAGCAGAAAAGACAAATAGTGCTTCAGGCTTTGACCCAATGACCCAATTGAGACAGACGGACAGACAAGCGGACATCGACTATCCTGAAGGTTACTTTTCGGGATCTACGAGTACTTAAGGTACTTCTAAATCGTCCCTCGCAATGATGGCAATAAATTTTCAATTTCCACTTAACACGTGGCCCCAGTTGACCCTTTTTGGGTACCCTACTCTCTGGCTACGCCCTTGACCGCTTGTGGCAATACCCTATAAAAATCCAAAATTTGTTAGTCTTGTTTTTTGTACTTTTTGGCATTTTTTTAAGGTTGCAAATTGTTTGTATTTTGGATTTTTGTTGTGTTTTGTTCGGGTTTTTTCGCTCTTTTAATCATATCCGGCAATCAATTGGCACGCAATCTCGCACAATTCGCCACTTAATTCTATTTATAATAACATTAACATTAACCGAGAATCCGCAATGAATCGAGAACTTATTTTTGGTGGCACGTCAAAAGGCTGAGGCGAAGTAATCAACAGATCTTTTTGGTCGAAACGCCCATGCGATGACGACGAGTCGCAACAAGCCAAAAAGCCAAAGAGCCAAAAAATCTGTCGGATGGTGGATTCCCTCCTCGAATACTACGGCAACAGGTAAACAGGTGGGGTGTGGTGCGGGGTAGACTGGGGCAGGGGAGATACGTGCATGTGTCAAGGTGAGGTGTCGAGAGGTGTGTGGGTGGGTGTAGGCGGGGGTGTAGGTGGTGTATGCCCTTCGGGTCTGTAAAACAAAAATAAATGAGAACATTCAGACATCAACAACAAAAACGAGAAAAAAGCATAACAAAATGCCATCAAATAACGCTACTCAAATTGATTTGTTTTGATTTCGATACCCTGTAATTATTGCATATCTGCAATAGGCGTGGGGTGTGCTAGTTTAAGGCAGAAACAAAACCAATAGTGTCATTTTGACAAAGTAAGCAATAAAATTATTTATCAATTTTTGGCATTTGCTTCCTCTAGACATCGATTATCGATTGTTGTTATCGGTTATTGTTATCTATTATTATTATTATTATTATTATTATTATTATTATTATTATTATTATTATAATTATTATTATTATAATTATTATTATTATTATTATGTTTATTATTATTATTATTATTATTATTATTATTATTATTATTATTATTAGTATTATTATTATTATTATTATTATTATT
>JBANCY010000943.1:0-16795 GCA_037040045.1 Phorticella flavipennis | reverse complement strand
ATATATATATATATATATATATATAGGTATAACTTTTGGCATTGCATTGGTTGGCGGCGACGGCGGTGGCATGCGATGTCCTGGCCAAACGAGTTGATTAAAAATGTGCGCCATAAAAATTGCGTTTTCATATGCCAGAAAATGTTTCTGCATATTTTCATGCAGCTTTAAGCATGACTTCATGTGGCCACATGTATATATATACATATATGTATGTATGTACATACATGCATGTGACCTGTCAGCTTGTGTGCGTGTCTGGTGTGTGTGTGTGTGTGTGTGTGCAGGCTCATAAACAGGAAACGGAAATCAGCATGCAGGCACACGCAGTAGCTACAACGACGACAGCAGCGGCAGCAACAAAAACAACAACAATGTCTAACGGCCAACATGTTATTGTTTCTTATACCCTGCAGTCATAAACTGTGCCAACAATGTGGGCATGCCGTTGCTATGCAAGCGGCCAAGCTTAAGGAAAGTTATGGTATTTGAGCAAAACATTCCGAAGTTGGGCAAAAAGGCAATTGCCTGCGCTTTCCTGGCAAAGCCTAAGAAATAATGTAGAAAACAATTTGAAAGTTTGGGTGCCAAAGTAAACAGAACTAACAAGATAGAGCGCTGCAGTCGATAGTGCTCGACTGTATAGGGTCTATTGGCACCTACATACCAAATTTGATGACTCTAGCATAAAATTTGCGGCTGTTATATACATTTTATCGATCGTTTTATCGATTGCGTATGCTCTACACGGATCTTCATGCCAAGCTTAAAGTCTGTAGCTTTTGTAGGTTCCGAGATCGGCTCGTTCATACAGACGGACGGACGGAAGGATGGACGGACGGATGGGCGGACGGACGAACGGACGGATGTTTTAAATGGGATCAGGGTATAAAAATTAACGCTTTGTGCATTGTGGCTCTGAAAGCCTTAGGAGTGATTAATTTGTCTCGTAGAAAGACTCGATGTTTCTTCGATGTGTCTTTTTATGTTCTTCTATTATTATAAAAATTGACTTTTTTGAAAGATTATATTTTATGTTATGATAATGGTTCTATGTTGTTTTATATGGCTATATCAACACTATCGGATCAAATCTTGAAGCACGATTTTCCTATATTACTGCTTCCTTCACTGAAGAACTTCTTTTACGCCACAACTTAGTTTTTCTAAATGGGTCATGCCTATAGACATGAGTGGGTTTCGAACTCGCCCACCTCTTGTTTGGCGGGACAGTGCGCCATCCACTGGTCCAGGTCTGTGCGGTTTTTACGAATATTCAAGTTCTGGCAAGGCGCCGAATTCTCTTTTTTTACTATCTATGAATCGATCCATTCTTTGACTTTATCACAAGAGGAGAAGTGGTGATCAGCCAGGTCCTGAGCCATTGTTCGCGAAAGATGGTAATCAGAAAGCACAATGTATGTGTTATACGGCGGATAGGGTAATAACTTTGTGATGTCTATCCGAAAATTGCGGACGTTTTTCTTGCAATGCATGGCACGGTAAGCCTCCCCCGCTATAGTCTCCCTCGGATTCTGCAGATGACAATACACCACTTTCAGCTGGTCCCATATACACAACATAAGTGTCCAGTCCATTTTACAGCGCATTCACCCGTCGTCCAACCTTAACCTGCCCCAGTTCTAACATCCTTTTTTTTCTCCTGTTCCGGTCTTGTCTCTCTCATTTTATTCAGCTACATTTTTAATATGGCCGCTGTCCGCTTTTGGGCAACATTTTTAAGCTTTGTTTCACATGCCGCATAACACATGTAACTAACCAGAGTGCGGAGGGAGGGAGCATATCATTTTTTTATGCATATTTGATAACCAATCCGAATATGTCCGAATTTGTAGGGGTCAAAAGTGCTTAACGCCAACTCAAACAGCATAAATATTTATACCCTGCACCCATTAAAATTCCATAAAAAGAGGTATAAAACAGTTGGGCAGAAACAGTTGGCAAACTGCCAATGAGAGATGATGTCTAGACAGGGGTTTGGGAAAAATCCATGTTCGAAATTCGAACAGAACAGAGATTTTTCAATGAATTTTTAATTGTCGTGTTAGATTTAAATCTGAAATTATTAAAGTTTTTAATTGTTTTATAGAAAATATGAATATTTCAAAAATGTACGCTGATTCCTTTAAATTCTTTTAAAATTGTCAATTTCATTAGGTCTGAAAGGGAAATATCTGCGTAGATGATTTGTGCAGCTGACGTCAAGATGGCTCAGCTTTACATTGCTCCAGTTTCTTAGAGATCTGGTATTAATGGGTCCTAAAAAGGCTAAAAACAAGTATTTGAAGCCTCCTGGTACCTGGCTCAGAAGCTGTACATCCATTAAATCTCATTGTTGAGAAATTGGAGACAACGGAATTTGATCCCAAATAAAGTAATATGGTTTTAAAGAAGATGGAAAGATATGAATATTCATGGAAGATTCTCTTTGCGAAGCCTTCATATATATTATACAGAAATATTTTTTATTTAATCGAAGTCGTCTTTCTTAACCGTCTTTTTGTTATAGGGCGGCTAAATGATATGGTGTTCTGATCCTTTTGAAATTTGAAGCTAGATAATGAAGAATATGTATATGTTTATGATATTTGAATGCACTAGCTTAAATAGCATGGAAAATATGGTCAAAACCGACTTTTAGTGGAATGGGAACTATGTAAAATAGTGGACCGACCGGGCCGGTTCCGACAAATGGAGAGCGTCCTTACAATAGAAGGCTATATACAATAAGTTTCAACTTATAGGCTTAAAAACTGAGGGACTAGTTGTTTAGGCATATAAACAGGCAGAGGGACAGATAGACAGAGACACGGACAGACTATATATGGCGCAATCAAATTCTTGGTTCCTCCTTAACATTCTGTAGATCTACGGGGTCTACGGCACGTCCTTCAGTGTATGATAAATATATAATACACTTCCGAAAATGTATAAGCATTGGCAAATGGCCAAAACAAATGTGGTTGAGTTAATTGAAAAACTTCATCAAATCCGTTGAAATTTTATATCATATAATTTATATTTATAATCATATCATACAAATTACGTGACAATTTATGTCTCGTACTTGGTTAACCCAGGAAATAGAGCATCTTCTCTGCTCTGGTCCCAGACTTTATAATGCATAAACCAAGGTTTTTGGGTGCAACTTTGTTTTCGAGCCTAGAGTTTAATGACCTAATTATTATTATTATATGGCCAAAGCCTGAAGCACAATTTTCCTTTATTTCCTTCACTGAAGATAGCTTTTAAGTGGGTGGTATTCAAATCCTACGCCACTATCTAGTTTTTTCTAGGAGGGTCATGCCTATCGATATGAGTGGGACTGGAACCCACACCTCTTGTTTGGCGGGACGGTGCGCTATCCACTGGTTCACCCCTAAGACCTAATCAGGTTCTTTAAATGCTGAATACAAAAGTATACTTTATTACTGTACCATTAAGGACCTTAAGGTCTTTGTGAGAGTCTGCCCGCTAACCTGACACAACCTAACCTATGTGTCATTTGGCACATAAAAACATACCCTATAATTGCATTGAATACCTCGAGAAACGCTTTGCTCCTGCTGGAAATTGCCTTAAATCAAGTTGAAACCAAAAGCTGCAATAAAAGGAGGCAAAAGGAGTTGTTGGTGTTGGTGTTGTCGTTGTTGTCGTTGTTCCTTGTCCTTGTTGTTGTCGTTGTTGTCGTCGTTGTTGTTGTTCTCCCGTCGCCAAGGTGTCGATTTCGCATTAATTTTGCAACATTTCAACGCCAACAATGTGACAATGTGACAGTTACAACAAACAACAACAAGGCAATAAAAACAACAACAACAACAACAACAAGGAGAACAACAACATGGACAACAACAACAACTCAGAGCCATGACCAAAACGTAAATACACTCAACAGAGTCCTTCCGGGTGCATAATTTATACGGGTTGTAATTGACAGTCGATTGGGTGAGGAAATGACTTGGGAGCAACTTTGGGTCCACTTCTTGTCGCTTTTCGCTTGGCTGCCTCCTCCATTCGTATTCCTACGGCCCGTCATTGCGGCGGTGTCTATTGCGGTTCTCCAGCTGCGTTTGTGGTTGTTATTGTCAGTACCATTCGGGACCCCGACCCCAATCCAATTCCATCCCATCCCATCGAGTCCCAGGCTCCCACTCATTGTCCTAACCCCTTTCTTATGCTCCAACTAATTCATGTTGCGGCTGCTGCATTTGACATATGGGAGAATTGAAAAGTGCCCAAGTCAGCACTTTAAGACAAACCGCAGACCAAAGCTCAATACAATCCATTTACAGCACTTCCCTATATCATTTTAAATCCTAGAAAAATTCTATAAATTTTGCGCTTAACTTGAACTCAACTGAGCTTTTAGCGAAGTTCTTAAGAAGCCGAGTTAAAGCTTTGCAAATGGGTGCAAAAATATGCTTAAGTTTGATATAAATAAACTTAGAGCTTTGCAGCTTTTAGCATGTTTCAATAAACTTTGAATCCTTAGCTTAGGAAATGCTTTCTTAGCTTTAAGAGTAAAGCTTTATTGCTGCTGTTGCGTCAAGGAAAAAGCTATGATTTTATAGCCAAGACATAGGTATTTGATAGCTTTATTATGATCCAAGCTTTGCTCACAATTTTAAGTATTGTGTTTAGGTTTCAGAGCTTTATAACTGAAAATTAAAAATATAATAGAAACATAAGTGGAACTGGAACTTACCCTTTTATTTCAATTATATTGTGTTATAGTTCCTTTACATAAGCTAACGATCTAGAAAGATCTAAAAATATAAGAACTTTAGTCTGACATCCTTCAGCAAACAATAAGCTTATCCACTCCGTAAAACATTGAAATTTTCTTTTGTTAAATTTTAAATGTATTAATTTGATGATTTTTATATTTAAGGTTCAAAAACCTCAGCTATTATATCTAAGTATATAAGTCAAATTTGTCTTTCATGGCTCAGAACGGATCGATATGGGACTGTCTCTAATATTATGTGTATAATTTTATTTATTATACCATTTTTGTAGAAAATGGTATATTCACTTTGGTCAAAAGCTTATAATGGATAGAGAGAAGCGTTCAAAGCTCCCAAAATAGCCTTCAGAAAGGTCAAGAAGAACAATAATATCCATTGGCCCATGCTCGGCTGTCTGTCGTCCAGTTAGTTAGACCAAAACCATGTTAAAACATGGTGGTCCGACAATTGCGGATCCAGCATGATCCTGAGTCGGACCACTATACCATAAAGCTGTTCTAAAAGTCTGATTTGGAAAGATTTCTTTACGTTTCGCCTTTTAATAATCTATATAGTTAAATATCCAGTATTGGATGCTCGGTGGCCAAACAAGAGGCCGTGAGTTCAAGCCCCACTCTTGTCAAGAGCAAGAGAAACTAGATTGTGGCGTAAGAAATCTTCAGTGAAGGGAGCTGAAATAAAGGCAAATGGTGCTTCAGGCTGTAACCCGATACGGTTGTTATGGCCATATAAAAATAATAACTGTCCACATAAATCGGAATGCATATTTCCGCTTTCTTTTAACATCCTATCATAACTCTGTTTAAAGACTCCCTTGTGAGTAGCAAAGTTTCATTTGCCGCTTTTCTATCTTACACAATTCGAGCACCACTTAAGAGGATCTGTTTATAATTCCCAAGTGGACAGCCGGGTGCCGAACCACCCGCGTGTTGCGACTATATCATTATATGCCCTTTACCATCGATCACTACGAGCCTATTGCAACAGATGACGAGGTGGCCGAGTGGTTAAGGCGTTGGACTGCTAATCCAATGTGCAAAGCACGCGTGGGTTCGAATCCCATCCTCGTCGCTTATGTCTATCGTATAGATATATTTATTTTAGAATTTTTGCCATTATTTTATAATAAGTGAGAAAAGTGATTTCTTTTCTTTCCCTTTTCGAATTTAAATATACCTTTAAGTACCTATTAGTATTATCTAATTCCATGGTGTTCTACAAGATTTTCAACTAGTTGTCGAAGGGAATAAGTTTTAAAAAGTATTTGTTCTTTGTTCTTGTCCAAATGGAATACTATACTATTGTTTCCATACATGTTTTTACGGTAGAAAGATTCTGAGACTTGGTCCATTTGTAGATTAATTTAAAACACTTAAAATCATATTTTTTCGTAACTCGTGTCTAACAGATCGTGAATCAACGAATATGAAGAATAAAGAGGATGAGAAAAGAGAAAAGGGGAAAAAAAAACTGAAAAATATCTTTATAAAAAGCTGAAACCCCCCAATTTTTAAAGTTTTAGCGAATTTGTCCTCATCTCATGAGGAGACCCTCCTAGTTGGATCTAGGTTTTGGCGTAGGACTTGAAATCCACCCATTTTAAAAAGTAAATTTCAATGAAAAAAGCAAAAGCCTCGGAATGGGACCAATTTGTTGACGACCCAAATGCACCTGGAAGGTACGACCATTGTACAGACCGAGTGCCGCTCGAAAACTGCCAGATACCCCTCAACAAATGCAGGGCTGACATTACTGTCATCCAAGAAATGCGATGGATTGGAGAAGGTTGCATAAAGAAGAAGAATTGTGACATTCTACGCCACAGCCTAGTTTTTCTAGGGAGGTCATGCAATTCAAGATGAGCTGGACTCGAACTCGTACCTCATGTTTGGCGGGACAGTGCACTACCCACTGGTCCACCGAGACCAGTGTTCTAAGCATCTGCTCTGAAATATATATTACACTCCAATATTATTTCAATATCAGGAATTATTATTTTTATTATTATATGCCCTTAATAACCCTTTTGGGTAACAGCCTGATACACTATTTGGCTCTATTGGCCCCCTCATATATGGAACTATTTAGAAAACAAGTAAGAAATCTCTAGTCGAGTGAGCTCGACTATGAGATACCCTAACAGTGAAATGCAATCAGAATCGCTTAACACACATACACAGACCCAATTGCCTCTCGATATGTGACTTTTTACACTCTTTTGCAAATAATTTCTGTGTTTATTATCCAATAAAATTTAAACTTTCAGACTGAGCTTGAAGTACATTCCAAAATACGTGTGTTAAATCAAAAAATTACACCTGTTATTAAATGTTCCATCAAAAATTGGAGAAAAGGCAATTTGCGCGCCATGACATAATGCATTTTTCACTTGTTGCCATTTTAGCACGTTTTCGGCCAGTTCTGAGTCTTATAACTTCGTTGTTTATAATCTGATCGTTCTGAAACTTTCAAGATTGGTTGATAACATTTTTATAAATATATATTTTAGAATTCGAACTATTATGATACGGATTGTAGAAAATATAAGCACTTATCTAATTTGGAGGGGACCAATTTAGGATTGAAAAAAATTTTTTATGCCCCTTTCTGCACAATATATGTGGGCATCCACATACCAAATTTAACGACTCTAGCTTAAAATTTGTAGCTCATAAATACATTTCGTGACTTTCCGGGACAATGGAGGGGTGTATATATACCTAATTTGGAGTCGATAGCTTAATAAATGTCAAAGTTATGGCCATTTTATCGAAAAACAAATTTATCGATTATCGCGCGAACAGGGCATGCCATCACCGAACTCTTAGAACTTGATATGTGTATTGTATACACGGACCTTCATGGCAAGTTTGAAGTCTCTAGCTCTTATAATCTCGAAAATCAATGTGTTCACACGGACAGACAGACGGACGGACATGGCTAAATCGACTCCGCTATTGATCCTGATCAAGAATTTACATACTTTATGGGGTGTGACCCATTTCCTTCTGCCTGAGTGTTGCACAAACTTATTATACTCTTCATAACAATTTTCAATTGGGATCAGGGTATAAAAACTGAAGTTTCGGACCTCCGTTCAATCAGCTCATTTTGTGTGTTGTACAACAAATTGGGGAATTCCCCAAAATCGAAGTTTTGGGGTTTTTGACTGCGCTTATCAAAGAACAATGCCAAAAGCCAAAAAAGCTGCCGAAAAGCTCATGTTTTGAACAGCTGATTGTGATAGCTGTGTGTATGTGTGGGTGTGTGATGCGCGCCCAAAATTTGTTAGTGTGTGTGTGTGGGTTTTTGGGTTTGTTGTGTGTGTGTGTGTGTGTGTGTGTGTGTGTGTGTGTGTGTGTGTGTAACAAAATGTAAACAATAACAACAAAGACGCCAAATAAAGCGTCCCAAGTTGCGTTGCCAACGACCTACATCGTCCTGCCACCGACAACCCGGCAAACACACACCAACACACCAACACACACACACACACACACACATAGACAGTCACACATACACACACACACACACACAGAGAGACATAGACAGACACACACAGATACTGTAGCCAATTCACACACACGCAGACGCAGATTTCCAGTTAACCGTGTTTCATTCAGTTTCACTTTCAGTCGTCGCCTGACTTCCGCACGGAAGCGTTCGTTGCGTCCAACTCTCCGGCTCTCGAGCGCCCCAAAGAACTAGCCGAAATCCAACTATAGATATATAGATTGAACACACACATAAACAAAACTATCTAGATAATATTATTATTTTTATTTTACTTTTTTTTTTGCCTTTGTGTTTTGTGTTCCCCGAAAAAAAAAAAATGACAATGTCAAAGGAGAAAGTGCAGTGAAAGCCCCGCGGGAAATATATATAAAAAAACAAAAAAACAAAACCAAAATAAAAACAAAAAAACATATATAAAAAAGGTGGCAAAAACAAAATAAAAACAAAAGCATAAAGAGTATAAAGAAATGGGGGGAAAATGAGGAAAATGAGGAAAATGCTCATTTTGCAGCCAAGTTGTTGTTGCAGTTGGCTGAACAGCTGTTGTTGTTGTTGTTGATGTTATTGTTGTTGATGTTATTGTTGTGCATGTGTGTGTGTGTTGTGTGTGTTGTGTGTGTTTTGTGTGTGTAGTGTGTGTGTTGTGTGTGTGTTGCGAGTGTGTTAAAAGTTATGCCATTTATGCCGCCTGTTTGCCATCAAAGGCAAAGCGCGCCAGTGTGTGTGTTGGGTGTGTGTGTGTTGTGTGTGTGCTGTGTGTCTATGTATGTGTATGTGTGTTGTCCTTCTTGGCTATTAACTAACATAGATCTATAAGGACCTCTTTTAATATGCCACCAAACACAAGCAAACAAAAGCCAACTGCAAATTGTGTCAGCAGCAGCTGTTTGCGAAATGCAACGCAGCTGCCTCACAGCCTCCATTTGCATTTCTAACCCCACTTTGGTCCCCCCGAATCCTTTCCAGTCCCCCTTGGACCCTAGAGCAATATAACTGTTTTGTTTGTCGAACCAGCTAACTACTCGTTTGGCCCCCAAACCCAGTCAAGACATTGTTTTCATCCTGCAAAAAATAGGATCTGCCTGTGCATTTTGTTTGCATACAGCTTGAGGCTGCTTGTTGTTGCTGTCATTCGCAGCGTCTGTGGCTTCAGTTATCTCTCTCTCTCTATATATATATATATAGATATATCCCCCACACATATATCCCCACATATATTCAATATCTCTTGGTAGAGTTTTCCTTCCCATCGGTTGCAGCTGCTGCTTGACACTGACAAATCTCTGTCACACTTCCTTGCGCCTTCCTGCAACATTTATATCCTTGAGTAAACTTTACATTTATTGCACTCCATTGTATCCTATACATCCTATACATATTGCCATTATATGTATTATGCCCCAAAATGCAATAAAGACTAAAACACACACAAAGTCTCGCCTCAGGCCGTATTCTTGGCAGGAAATGCAAAAACTTTTCAGTTGAAAACAAAAAAATAAATAAATAAATAATAATATAGATATAGTCCTTGTCTCTAGCACTGAATTCACACGCCGACAAATCCTTTGCGCCCCATAAAATCTCATTTTTTTAAAGTAAGCCCATTTTCATAGAAATTCTATAGTTTATTTAAAACCATATTCAGGCTATCATCTCTCAAGTGAGCCAATTTATAGTGAGAACTTTATACACAAGAACTTAAGCTAATCATACTATGATACCTGCCTGATAAGTCGCAGATAAAGCATAGATAATCCTCAGGATTATTTTGACTTGCTGCTCAGTGCACTTCGGGCTTCTCTATCTGATGTTATTTAACAGCTTTTCTATGGATGTTATAGTCATTTTTTGCAACGAAAATAGGAAAAAATATATTGGCAAATCTACCAGGCGGAAGTAGGCGTGGCAGACTCCACAAAGTAAATATATACTTGAGCAAACGATCGAAAAAGATAACCATTTTCTGCCCTGAACCCATTTGAAAAATGAGAAAAAGGCCATAATGTTTCCATGGGAGTGTATGTAACAGACAGAAGGAGGCGTTAGCCCATAAATTATATATATTCTTGATCAGCATCAGTAGCCGAATCAGCCGATATAGCCATATACGTCCAACCGGCGGTCCATCTGTATCAACCCGATTATCTCGAAGACTACAAGAGGCGAAGATTTCAGACTTGATATTTGTTTCGAATTTTGAATGCCACGCCCTATTCGCCCTAATCAATGAAAACGTTCTTCTATATATATTTTCATATACTAAGCTATCAGCTACGAAATTGACATATTTTAATACACCCCTCCATTTTCCCGAAAAATAAAGAATGGTGTATAACATCTGCAATTTGGATACTAGAGTCATGAAATGTTATTATTATATTCAGAAGTCTGAATTTATCTCAAATGAACATTAATGAGTTAACATCTTCGTATAAAATAATTCCATGTTGATGAAAATCGGGATCTCCCAATAGGGTAAACTTCTTATTGCAATTTCATTAAATTTTCAATGAAGATTCAGACAATTATATACATAATTATTCATATACGTTTATAATATTTAAATACTGCGTATAACCTATTCCAATCTTTAATCTCAAGTGTATTTATTCGCTAAATTAAGTTCTTAAAATTTCAAACTTAAAACCAAACTTCGGAAAAAATCTCTAGCTTTGACTTCATTGTTTGTGCCTTGATTGACAATCAGTCAGTTGGTTCAGGGCAGTTTTTTAGATATGTAGAGTTAAATTTTTCATACTTTATGAAGTATTTACTCATTTTTCATACTTTAACTTAAAAGTCTTAGATAGAAATTTCAACCGTGAACAAATAGCTCAAAACATCTCAATCCTTTCGTTGAGAATGAGAATTTCTACTGAAACTATAAAACTCTTTATGACGACAAATAACTTTAACAGATCTACGATATGTAAACCGATTGTAATGCAATTCATATCAACTATTCTATATATTTCACAAGACTATGAGTATATGAAGAATAAATTATTTAGAACTTATATCATGTTTGCCACAAGATCAAGTCTATTTTGACCTAGAAGCCGTCCAGTTCCAGACAATAATACGATATGCATAGAACAGTCTGTCTACTTGATAGGGTCATGTCTCCAGCTGCACGCACCCAACGTTCCGTGACAAACTTATATTACGCGCTGAAAAAGTTTTAAAAGTAGGTGGAAACTCTTTAATCAACTTAGCTCGTCGCCTGAATACCCTGTGGTGTTTTACCCTGTGAATTTTATGCAAAACCTACAATATTTTTTATACTTAGACCTATACAAGGGGAATTACCATACACCTTATACATTTTATTTGTCGGAATGTTTCAGTGTCAAACTTGTATTATTTTCATTAAACTCAGAAGTGACAGAGAGACGGATGGATATGGATAGGCTATATATGGAAAACATATTCTGAATAAAGGAAGAGCAATATAATTTCTTTAAAAAACTTGTTAAAAAGTGTGCAAAATGAAGAACAATTTCAACAACTTATGATACTATTAGCTTATAACCGATAATTGCAGCTAAGCAATAGCATTAGCTCGAGCAATACAAGCAAAATATATGGAAGAAATATCGATAAAAATGAAGAAGAAAATGCTTTTTAGATATATTCTAAAGGGCAAACTTGGCATATAAGCAATATTTCCAATGCATTTATCTAATAAAAGTCTAAAAGCTATATTTTCATTGCATTTATGCAGTTTTACAAACAGATACTCAGACGCTGGGGTCACCGATTTGACTGAAATTTCGACATGTAGAAGCCTAGAAGTGCAATAAGATGACGCGAGGTTCAAGCCCTCAAAATGGCTTTAAAGATTCCTAGTTAGTCTAAAGTAGTATCAAAAAAATATTATGGCAATACCATTTTTTGTGTAGGTAAAAATACCTTTGTCCAAGGTGATTCTTTTGTAAAGAATTTTCAAGAAATCAGAGCATTTATCTATGTGAAGACTATGATTATATTGTCAGAGAAGAATCAGTTAATTATAGAAGAATGTCAGTTATATTAGTTTAGAATTTCATATCAATGATATTTGAAAAAATTTGATATTTGCCCAAGCATTATTTGCTTTGGAGTCCTTTATATGTCCATGAAAAGTTATTCGCAATAAAGGCTAATGAATAATATTTTCATATAAGCATTTCATCAGGAAATCATAGAGTCGTCGTATAAACATTATTCACACTTAATGTCTAAAATTAGCTATGCCCATCATAATGGGAATTACTCAAACGAGAAGCGTGAAGTCAATTTATCAAATCGCCCTGCCCGATTATGATTAATAATTGTATTATTAACTCGATGGAAGTGATTATATTTCCGAGTCTTTTTGTGATCTTGAAAGTGCTCCCCACACACACACAGACACTTGTGAAAACTAGATTTACGCTAAATTGGACAGCCGAAAAGCCGAGAGGCCCAAAGAGGCCCAAAGAGCTCCGAAAGAGACCGATGAGTTGGCAGATAAAATGAATGCCAAAATATGGCCCATAGGCCTCTAATCTATAGCACGCACGTACATGGTGTATACATGGGCCATCAATCAAGCGGCTTTTCGAACTGAATGAAGCTCAAGTGGTCGGTCCGTCGGTCGGTCGGTCGGTCGGTCGGTCGGTCGGTCGGTCGGTCGGTCGGTCGACCACATTTGGGCATCCCATTCATGTCTCCTCGATGAGTATCGAAGGAGCACTACAGAATGAATATACTATATCTGTTCTGGGTACTCCTTGTGCATTTGCTCAAGGGCCTTGGTGGAAAGTACTGAAAAGTAAGTTGATTTTCTCCTCGGCTCTTTTTTCCTCTATTTTCTTGGGCTTTGAATTCGACCTATGCAAACAAGCAGCATCAGCAACCACAACAATTGAGGCGGTCAGCAAAGCCCTTTGAGCATATCAATCATACGCACTGTTGTGCGGGCCAAACATTTGCATAGGCCAGACGAGTGTTCACATGTGGCAACCGCCAGTGTTGGCGAATCACTGAATAAGCTAGCTGGGTTTTTAGCGGGAAAACTGTTGTATATATTTGCCATGCTTGGATTTGTTGAATTCGTCAAGAAAATTCTAAAAGCTCTTTCAAGATATCGAAAATATCTCAAAGCTAACAAAAAAATGCCTAAAGTACTAGGAATTGGCATTAGCTTTAAAGGTTTGGAGGCTCTAGTGAATAAGAAATGAATACAAAGCATTATTTACAGTATTGCCCATCGCTAGCCACTACTTATTCCCATCTTTCTGTCAATTTTGGGACACCTTCTTGGAAGAACTGTTGGTCTTTTGCTGCGTATCTATGTATTCATCCATGTGTTTATTACCAAAGACAGGTTGAAGAGATCGGAAAAGATCCTAATCAGAAGAAGCAATATCTGGGCTATATGGCTGGTAGGGTATATCTGATTTTCCTATACGCAAATCTATCGCTTTCAAGTGTTTTTCCGAGTGTTCTTTCTTTATTTCCGCTCTTTAGTTTGTTTCCGATCGAAAGAACAGTCGACTTTTTAAGCAATCCATGTATTGATCCATTTAATGTTGCCTCGTCAGAGGTGAAGGGCTGGTCAGCCAAGCTATGTGCCATAGATCGGAAAATGGTTATCCGGAGGATCAATGTCTGAGCTATTCCGCGGGTGGTATAGGACTTCCCAACGAAGTGTTTCCAAGTAAGTTTTAATGACCCGACTAACTGGTGGTCGAGCGTTGTCGTTTTTTGTCATGTCCATCCGAAAATTGCGGTCGTTTTTCTTGCAATGCCCGACTCAAACGCATCTATTGTCATCGGTATACGTCTCCCGTGACAATCTCGTTCGGTTTCAGCAGCTCATAATAAATGACACCCAGCTGATCCAATCAAATACAGAGCTTGAGCTTCGATCTATGGATATTCGGTCTTGGCATTGATGGGGATGCATCGACGGAGTATCCATACGATTTTCTAAATTTGAGGTTATCGTATGTAGAACCTGTAGAACAAAGATCCTCTCTGTGCGAGCAGCTGTTCGCTGTTAGCTAATATATTCCAGTTCGATATCTTCCATCCAACCGTCTACTTTTATAAAATAAGCTCAATTTTAGCTGGAAAAAAGCCAAATTTTCGGCACCATTTGAAATCCGATCAAGGCCATGCAACGTGTAACGGCTGCAAGTCGACACGGCGGCAACGGCAACGGCAGCAGCCGCACTTGACCAACAGGCGCTCTTGTGCCACACTCTGTCAGCTGCCACGCCCACGGAGCCGCCTACTTTTGGCTCTTGTTGGGCCATTTTGTAAGCAACTTTTTGGCCAACAATATGCAAATTGTAATGCGTCAAGTTGCCGCTGCACATTTCTTATCGAGGCAACTGAAACTAGCGCAGGAAAATGGAAACTGGCAAATGGAAAATGTAAAAGAAAAGTTCTTCAGCTGCGGCAGCTGCTGGAGCAACTTCTGGAGCAGTTGGCATCAGTTGACTCTGGCTTTTTGGCCGTGTTTATGCTAATCGCTTGCAGCTTTTCACATGCGCCGACTAATTCAATTTTTGGCATTTGACTAAGTCGTTTATCTGCGGCAAACACAGGGCCAAAGTTGCCAGTAAATTGAATCAGTAACCAGGCAAAAGGCGTTTTAACATCGTCATCATCATCCTTATGATCATCGCTGTCATTTTCATTGTCATATTCATAATGCGGCTCGCACAGGTTGAGGTTAAGTTGAGCCCAAGGAAGGCATACATCCCTCCGCCTACATCCCTCCGCCCGATTGCGATTATGCAAATTTCATTGCGAAAATTTATTGCGAAAACATGCTTGTCGTCGGCGCTGCGTAAACAGCTCATTAAAAGCTAAAAATCTTTGCGCCTCATCGGCACGTCTAATTCAGTTCCAGCCATTTTCAGCGGGTAAATGGCAACAGGGCGTATGTGCGATACGCTCCTGCCACCTGCCACCTGCCACCTGCCACATGCCACATGCCACCCGCCCCAGCACCGCCCCATCCCGCCCCGCCCCGACAGACAAAAAACTTGACTTCACACAAATTCCTAATGCGTGTCTAATGGCAGCGCTTTGTGATTAATGGAGCGTTCGACTCGACGGCAAAAGGCCAAAAGAGCCCACAGTCTGGCGGGATCCTTAAACTACTCATCAACATGATTTGTGGCGAAATTTATGCAAAATCATTTAATGAATTCAGTGCAAAAATCCTTGCCTAAGCACTAATTTGTTTGCCTTTAAACCAAAAAGGACTCGTCTGGAGTCAAAATTTATGCCCGAGTTGATATTTGCCGGGCCAATTTCAAAAGTTTGCAACAGGATTATCCTATCCCAAGATAGGGGAGGCGCAATGAAACCCCTACTTTTGTCAAGCACAGCTAATTGTGTGGTTAGAAACAGTCATAAGGATACTGCTTTTAGAATCCTTGGTTTCGATTTTGAATAAAACCATAACGATTAGGAATTTTTGAAAGTATTTTGTATCATTTTAAAGCCCACATAATAGATCCTAAATTTGGAAAATGATTTCGCGTATATATTCATCGCATCATCATTATTATTGTATGGCCAAAACAGCCCTATCGGGTCAAAGCCTGAAGCACTATTTTCCTTTATTTCTGCTTCCTTCACTGAAGACATTTGTTTTACTTGGGTGGATTTAAAATGCTACGCCACAACCTAGTTTAGTCTAGTAGGGTCATGCCTATCGACATGAGCGCGACTCGAACTTGCACCTCTTGTTTGGCGGGACAGTTCGTAATCCACTAGTCCGCAGAGGCCCCAACTAACACAGATATCATAATCTTTTGGGCAAAACTTTGATATTTTTTGTATGTATGGCCACCGGAATGGGTCGAATCAACAATGTAATTTTGTGTTTCAAGGTTGGAATTATTTCCGTACTATTCACATAGACTTTCTTATTTAACCCAGAAAAAGAAGACTAACTATATCAAATCGTATGATCTGCGCCGCCAATTCACCGCAAACACCGCTGGATCAATCCTTCTCTTTATTGTTGCAATCCATAGCTAAAATCGTATTGTATTAGGAATTGAAATTAGTCTTTTTTCGAACTTTAAGGCTTTATTGAGCAAAATATGATTACAAAAATCGATTATTCAAAGTATTGCCCATCGCTAGCCACTATTTTTCATATCTTTCTGCCGTTCCATTTCCTCGTAAGAGGTGAAGTAAAGCTTTGTGTTATCGATCGGAAAAGAAAAGATCTATGGATATTCGGTCTTGACAATTTTCTACGTTTTGGGGTTAGCGTAATGGACCCATTGATCTTTGACTGTGCCGATGAAACCTTCTCTTTTTTGAGAAAAGTAGTTTTGACTCTCTTCGATGTTAATTGGAAAATTACTCAATGCAAAGTTCCGATAGTTTAAGAAAAAAACTTGAACTTTTAGGGAACAAATTTGCTTCTCGTTTACTATAAAAACAAGTAAGAAAGCTCTAGTCGAGTGAGCTCGACTACGAGATACCCTGATCCCAACAGTGCAATACAGGCA
>JBANCY010000942.1:0-16807 GCA_037040045.1 Phorticella flavipennis | reverse complement strand
TCTGCCTGTTACATACATTTGCACAAACTTATAATACCCTTCATACCAATTTTCAATTGGGATCAGGGTATAATTAACAGGTTTTTTGGGAACGGTCTTTCCAACATCCCAAAAATTCAAAATTTTAAATTTTTTAAACTAGTTTAATGTAATCTGCTTCGAAATTTGCAGTCGTTTCATAGAATCTTTTTACAAAAAATATCAACTGAAGAATTCGGTTTCGCATCCGATTATGGCTTCAGATTGTCATGGATCCAATCAATGTATGACGCGACGCGTGTGTAGATATCCGGCCAGCCAGAACTAGGACACGGTACTGGACCAAAGGACAACAGGCCGCCGAGCAGGTAGACATTGTTCTTATACAACATTAGGGGACCTCCCGAGTTGCCCCTGCACTCGTTGGCATTGGCTGCTCCACAGATTTGGGAGGCCAGAATGGTCACGTTTTGGGAGGCGTACTGGGTCTGGCAGTTCTCGATGGACGTAACGATCACCTCGCTCTTTTGCATGCGCGAACTGGACGTGGCTCGCCAGCCGGCAACTTCGGTGAGCAAACCCTCCAGCTCGTCGGAGCGCAGCTGCTTGTTGGGCAGGCAGATGGGCTGCACGTAATCGCTGAGCTGGGCCGGCTCACGCATACGTATCATGGCAATGTCATGAGTCTGGCTAATGACGTCCTTGTTGTAGTGTGGATGAACTAAGGCCTCCTCCACAGGCACATCCTGATAGGGCGGAGCACATTCTGCCTTTGTGAAAGCAGCCGTCACCTGGCAGTCCGGATTGGTCATTGTGTCCCATTCGCCCAGACGCACCGCACGCAATTCCCAATCGCTGTTTATCGCCGGACCCGTGACGCAATGAGCCGCAGTCAACACGTACCGCTCGCTGATCAAAACGCCGCCGCACGCATGGAGTTTCTCCCCGTTTGCTGAGCCATGTAAAGAGGAGAGCGGAGATAAGAATCTTTGGGAAATACAAGGTGAAAATGTAGAGTCAACGTACGTTTTGTGTATTCAACCAGGGCCAGCCAGGGATACTCTTTGATATTCGTTTCCGTAGCGTTGGAGCGCTTCCATTGGGCAGCTCCACATTCGCTGGGCAACAACGGGTGTCTCAGGGCCCCCAGTCCTCCGTCTCTTCTGGGTGGAGCTGCTTGGCTCATTTGATTGTTGTTCGAGGCATCGAAAGGGCAGCAAACCTGAAGATTATAATTTTTGTAAACTAAATTATAGTATCAATTAAGCGCAACGATTTCATGGCATGAAGTTCAGCTCACGATCCAAGCTAGTGATGGACCTTGGCCCGTACCGAGCACGAAACCGACTGTTTTTGAGCGTAAGACTCAGACCCCATTAAAAATACCGAAGTTTTCAAAACAAAAGTCCAGAGTCACGAGGCAAGGCATGGCCCGTTCACATCTCTAATTCGAAACAAGATCTCACTGCGAGGAACCTTAAACGAATATAGTTTTCGATAGCCTTGAACTTAGTTTTTGATAAGAACCCTGTTTAATCTCCACAGTTTTCCGAACCCGAAATAATTTTTAATATTATAAATTGAAAACAAACATTGTTGTAGATTCATTTCAGTTTCGAACACTTTAAAAGTTGAAGACATTTTGAGAAGACTTTACCAATATATCAATAATATCAATATATACTATTTGGAAGCGAATTAAAGTCTAGAAATAAATCCATATCAGAACTTTAAAATATTATAAGCATATGATATTTTGAGGTTTTGAAAGAAGTCTTCATGTCAAGAGAAGTCTAAAGCTATTCTTTGGTCAGTTGGAGCTGCGGGTCGTATTTATAGATTTCCGTTTCTAATAGAACAGATAATGATTTTTTGTGTAAACAAAACAAAAAACGAATCAAACGATGACAATTATTTTTTCATCTTGTTCAGAACTGAAAGTTAATTTCCGTGGCAGATTTGACGTATGATATTGATAGCGTAAAAACCTAAACCGGGGTTATTGGGAGACTTACGTGAACCATATTTTCTGGCTGGTTGGGATTACATTGATTCTCTCGCAGCAAGTCACGATCGTACTCGGACACGGGTGCTCGGAGTAGACTCATAAAGTATTCGCACTGGCGTATGGGCGTGCACCGACCCGACACCTGTATTCCCTCCTTGGTGCGGGACGTACAATCCGCCTGCGCCTGGGCTAGAGATAATCCCACGTTAATAACTAGACAAGTTTTCGAGTCATCCGTATTTACCAGTTGTGCCCAATGCCAATGAGCAAATCACAGCAATGCTTACAGTTGTTGCGGCCAATAGAGCCGCCGTCGACATATCTCGGGCCGGGTAAATTCCCATGGTTTGTCGACTTCCCAGATACTACGCCTGGTCTTGGAATATATTTGTAAACAACACACGTCAACGGCCGGAGCGGTGCGCGACGACTTGAACCGAGCAAGTCTTACTTTGTGACTAAACGGGCGATCGCGAGAACAGCTGCTATATCCCCACTGAGAGTGTTATTGGCGATTCCAGATGGTACAGTGGGGCTCTCTTAACCCGATTGCAGTATTCGCTTGTCCGTAAATTTGGTATGTTATCAGCAACCGTTAAAATCATTATATTTTAGGTACAATCACTTTTGGTACTGTATTTTAGGTACACAATGTAACAGCCGGGTAACATGTAACTGTAAGGTACTTGTGGGCTATGTTAATGCGCTGTAACTATAAATTCAAAGACGTTAAGGAACGTTCACATTTAAATTCAAATTACATTTAGTTCTTTTTAAGAAAGGGCTAAATTTTGTTTAAAAAAAATTAAATATTAACAACAAGGTAATTCCCAGCGGGAGAGCAGTTATAAAAGATTTGATTATGGTTCTTAATGACGTAAAGAACATATGAAAGCCGTGGCTAAATGCTAATTAAATGCTCAACTGATTTTGTGCTCTTAAACTAGTTTATGACTAATAAACCGATTTGCTTTCGAAAACAGTTTGGCAGCAACGAAACGTATAATTTGAATATTGATCAATGTTTACCTCTAACAACAACAGCAGAAGTAAATGACTCGTCGCTGTTACTGTTAATAACAGTTCAGCAAACTGTTAAGCTCTGTCGTTGTATGTGCTAACACGTATGCGCACACACAGAAAATCGTGGAAAAATAAATTAAGTAAATTCGCATTTAAACCGATGCCCAATCAACCAAAGCACCTCAAAGTGTAATAACAAATGTTATCCTCTCGATAGGAAAACGTCTCGACTTGGCCACGAGCAGATTTCGATGCGAAAATTGCATTTGAAAGTGTGACTTTGGTGCGAAGAAAAAAGTTTTCTGCAAAAAATTCCCAGGTCTGTGCTGGCGTAATTGGCAATGTGTGTGTGTGCGTTGGTGTGTGTGAGTGAGTGTGTGTGCGTGAGAGCGAGCGCTGAATAGCGCTGTTAGTGCAAACAGCAGCAGCAGCAGCAGCAGAGAGCGCGGGAAAAGCAAACGTTGCCCAGGGTTGTCGACACGCATGCTAAAATTTAAAATTTAACCAAAGCAACTGTATAATATGGCAAATAACAATAAAAAATTTGGAAAATAAAAAAGTTTTATTTACAATGCAAATGCTGTAAGTTTAAAAAAGTGTTGGCATGTGGTAAATTATGCTAAGCGCTTAGTTGCAAAGGCTGGCAACCCTGCACCTGGTTGGGTACTCATATAACAACAAAAGCAATTGTATTGCGCGCGGTGCTGCGGCGCCAGTTTGACGTTTGACTCGTCATCAGACGGTTGGGTAAATTTTTCTCTCTCGTTTATGGATGCGCCTGTGTTTACGTGCGGCTGAGTGTATGCTTGTGTGTGTGTATATAACGTTGTGCATGTGTGTGTGTGTGTGACTGTGACGCATTCTTGTTTTGCTGCAAATCAACAACGCCAAAAACAAACTTTGCACGGCGCATTTTGTGCTGAGAGCAAAACACGTTGATTATACCAAAAATATTCGATGACACAAGAACGTTTCGGTTATATCGTTATATAGCGGCCATATAATAAACGAATCGAGAAACACAAGTGCATAACACAAGGTAATAAAGTGCAGCCAACGGCAGCGGCAGCAGCAACGGTGGCGTGGTGTCTGCGCTTGTATGGGTGTGTCTCTCTCCCTCTCTCGCCCGCTCGGTGTGTGTGTGTGTGTGTGTGTGTGGAACAAAGTGAAAGAAAGAAAAGGGAGAAATGAGAAGCGGAAAAAAAGGGCGAAGTCACCGCCACCGCCTTAGCTTGGCTGGAAATGAGGAAAAACGTATAAAAACGCCGGCAAAGCCGAATTCGAAGTGCGCTATACAGACGAGTATATACATACTTATATATGTATACATAGATAACGAATGCAAGTGGAAAACGCCGTGCAGTGATAAACAAACAGATAAAAGATAAAACGCAGAAACCGCTTTCCTTTCGAACGCCCCCCGAACCCCCCGAAAAGTTCATTTACACGAGAATTTATAATTTGTTTTGTTTTGCTTATTATCGCACACCAATACCAATGCCAAAGCGAGAGTACCCACTGTGTGGGTGTGCCTGTGCGTGCGTGTGTGTGAGTGGTGCCAGTCGGCGATCGTCGTGAGTGCGTCGCGCTCTCTCCGAGAGAGTGGCCAAAAAGCAAAAACAACATCTTATGTTTAGACCAGAGCGTGAAATAAAAGTAGTGAGAGCAAGATGGCATTACATACATTACATTAACGGCACTCGTAGGTGCCGCAAACCGTGTATATAATTGTATATGTATATACATAGATGTATATAAACATTATGTGCGTGCGTGTCATTATTTGTTTGTGTGTGTGTGTGCAGCTGACGTTTGCTTAACGCGGCCATAAGGCAAACAACAACTACAATAATAATAATAATAATAATAACAAAAAAGCCGAGTGTAAAATGATGAAGCAGAGTGGAGGGGCAAAGTGAAGTGGGAAGTAACGGGCACGGCCGGCCTACACGCTGTCAGAGCTGCGGCTTGTTGTTGTTGTTGGCGCTCTTTGCTTTTCCATCTGCCGTTTGGCCCAGCCTCGCGTTGCGGTCGCCAACAAGCACATATATATACTTAAGTATATATGTATTTGTATTTTTATGCCTATTTACCAAGTACATACATAAATGTAAATGTAAATGTATGCATGCATATGCCATGCCTGTGCATATGTGTGTGTGTGCATTTTGTGCTCTTTCTTTTACACACATTTAGCCTTCAGTTTCCGGTTATGAAGGAAGCAGCAAACGGGTTCGGTTTTCCTGCACTTGTAAAATGTGTGCGCATTTCATTGTAATTTCTGTTGTGCGTCAATAACCACGACGCGGCGACGACGCCGACGACGACGCACCATGGGGACGCAGCCCCAGGAATCTTGCAAAATTATTAACAAAAAGATCGAATTTATAGCGTAAAGCAGGGTAATAAGGACATAGCGTACTTTGCAAACGGTTCGGAATTATGTTAGGAAATCTCAGATCTCGCAGATATCTCAGTCTTTTGGCCATACTTTGGATGACATTTTATCGGAATATTCCCAACCATAGAAGTATTTGTGCTTGGGCTGATCTCTCTGTAGGATTACACCTACAATCACATTTTTACAATGATCTCTTATGGGATTCTCGTCACATTCAAATTATTACAGTTATTTTTATTATTTTATTGTTATGTGTCCATAACAACCCTATCGTGTCAAAGTCTGAAGCCCTTTTTTTCCCTATTTCTGCTTCCTTGACTGAAGAACTTTTTTTTTACGTGGCTGGATTTCAAATCCTACGCCACAATCTACGAGGGTCATGCCTATCGACATGAGTGGGACTCGAACTCGCACCTCTTGTTTGGCGGGACAGTGCGCTATCCACTGCCCCAGCGAAGTCCCATACCTTCAATCACATTATGCCAGTTTATTTCCAACAGTGATAATCGCGCCCCAAACTTTGGTAAATCGATCGTATCGTTTTTTTTTTTATCAAAGACTTGAAGTTTAAGATCTAAAATTCGACGATTGCAATGCATTCTTCATTTGTGCTTAAATCCTAAACCATCACGATAACAATAGCACAAAATATGGCTAAAAAGTATTGATAATGCAGATTTTATACCACTTCTATTGAAAACCACGAAAAGTCTCTCCGACTTGAAAGTGCTTGACCTCTATATTCCCTTAATAAATCCTTAAAATACACAACAGGTAAACTCAATATTTTCTTTTAAATCGGATTTTATTCAAAAAAAAAGTACCACTTCTATTAAAAACCTCGTAAGTGCTTAACTATACCCCTAATATACACCAAAATACATAACTGATACTCAATATTTTCTTACCAAAAATAGCTCATCTAAGATAGTCTAAGTTTTGTAAGCTTTTCTATCTCTAATGATAATAATAATAATTTTCCAATGCTTTTAGCCTAATTGGGACTATAGCTTGTATTTCAAATTAGCTTATCGATTAACTATTTTTGTGTTTGTTTGTCAATCAATATTATCATTGGGGGTTTTCCACTCTGCATTACAGCTAAGGGCTGAGGCAGAGTAGGCAGGTTGTGGCTTTATATTTTATGCCTTTCTTATCAGTTTTTGGGGTAAATCCCAACAAATATGCTTTTCTTTTGAGCACAGCAAGAGAGATGAGACATGAAATCATTCATTGCATATATTTATCATCGTTACCAGGGCAAATAATTTGCATATAGAAAAGCAGATAACGCTGGTTGAATCGTTTTGAGCCTATATCTGTTCAACTTCAAGATATATTATTGGGAAAAACGATATTTGACAAAATATGGGTCTTTGGAATCCGAATTTTTTGATGATTTCTAAACATATCGACGTGGGATATTCTAAGTGCAATTATTTATTGACAATGTATTATTATTATATAGCCATAACAACCCTATTGGATCAAAGCCTGAAGCACTATTTTCCTTTTTCTGCATCCTCTGAATAACTTAACTTATCAGAAATATAATATATATAACTCTCACATAATTTACAGGCTAGAGAGAAAAACGGAAAGACTAAAGATTTTAAAACTTTGAAACCGCTTTCATTTGTATCCTGTCTTGTAAAAGAATACCCAAGAGCCACAGCAACTGCTGAAGGAACAGGTCTTTTACGACTGTCCTAACAATATTACTGAAATTTTTGATCAGCCAGCACTCGAAAGGTTCCACAGTGCCACACGAACGGCTGCTGCTCTTGCAGCTCTTCAATTCGAATCAAATTTTATTTTATAATACAAAAGCGCGACAGTTCTTTGTTGACTTCTCGAGCGTTACCAACTGCATAAACATATATGTGTATGTACTATATGTACTCTATATATATATATATATATATATGTATGTATTGCATGTGTATGAAATATTTTAATTTGATACAAGCTGGTTAAAATGTGGTGCTGTTAACTATATTTCCTTTTTTGCTGGTAGATTACATTCGTTGTTACAAAGCGTTAAGCGTAACGATGCGAACGCTTTGCTCTCGCAATTAACCTCTCAACCGGCTTTCTGCCTGCCTGCCTGCCCGCCTCATACCATACCATTCCGGAGGCATTGCACCACGCACAGTTCTTTAGCATTTCACTTTGTCTGCAGCGACCCCAGAACTCTGGAAAAGTCGCATCCGAAGGGATCAAAAGGCGCTGAAAATTTCATTTAGAATTCGCAGAAAGCGTTCTAAAGATCTTGCTATATCTTTGTTTATTTCCATAGATCACACTTCTATATACAAAGACCATTTAAAACAGGCCATAGACGGGCCTAGCCATAGGCCCCCTCTCTTTTGTGCGATGAAAGATGGAGTCACGACTGGTTTTTCTTCAATGTCGTGTTAACTCGTGCTTATGCTCAACAAGACGTAACATTTAAAATTAGATTTCTCAACCAGAAACACTCCTTGTTTAATGGTCCGTGCTCGTGTCACGCAGCGTGTCCAATTCTAGTGCGCTGCTTTAGATTTCGTTGTAAACAGAATCAAAAAATAGATAAGGTAATTCCAAGGTAGATGCGATAGTCAGAAAAACAAGATACTCAGCTCCAGCTGTTTATACGCTTTTCAAAGACAATCGTCGATTCGCTTTGTCATCAAGTTTGTTATGAACAGGGGGAGACGTCGTAGAACCACCCTGCAGAATGGTCAGGAGCGAAATCGAGAGTCAATGACCGTGAGGGTTTTTGCATTAGTAAATCTGTCACATAGTCTCTACCGTTTATACAAAATTTGGTGTCTTTAGCTGTTATAATCTCTGAGAAGAATACCGTTTTTACGCACAGATAGAGATACCGGTTATCGGTTATATCGATTCAATATATATATGCTTGCTCTCTTTCTCCGCTTGTTACATTCACTTACACTAAACTAATATGCCCTTCCCGCCCATTTTCAGAAGATTCTGTGTTAGTTATCAGTCTTCTGAACGACCTTATGGTGCGTTCTTATCTCCGGAAATTTCAATTTTTCTAAATGCTAATTGTTCTACGAGGCTAAGCAAATATTTAATATTATTCATGAGTCAAGTAAGATTTTCAAATATAAACAACAACAATGTTTTATTTATTCGATTTTAGATTGAAATTCTATTGAGATACTATTTATCAGGCCGGGTTACCAGCGCAGAACCTAGGTGGAATACCCTAAACAATGTTCTTTGTCTCTTCAATACAAAATCCAAGTATATAGTATAATATATGAAATTTAATACTCGGTAACTAACATTTTGGACTTTGCCTTTGGGTAAATGAAAAATGATCTTATAAAAATGTACGCATATCTCAGGTATCTATGGGCTTGGATCTATAATAGAATTGGCTACACTTGGTCATAGTTTGTATCATGATTATTGTGGCTTTCGGGTTTCCTAGACCAGTTTCTCGACATTGATTCCATAAAGACAGACGCGGCATAGGGGCAACGTATTTCCCTAGCAACCAAATATATATTCTGATAGTTTCTAAGCGCATCCGCCGGGTATTATTTGGGGTTTTGTGTAGCGTTTGAGTTAGTTGTTTTGACTTCTTTTGTCTTGGTATTTGGAGTTGGTTAACGTTTGGTTCTTTTGTCACTCACTGGTTGCCCGCTGCCTGCTGCCTTATCATGGTTGTTCGAGCGTTTCCAAACCGAAATGAAAAAAGAAGCCAAAAACCAGTTAGCATTTAACTCCAAAAAAGGCTAAACTAGCTGCTGGCAGGCCTCGTAAAAGCAGCAGAAGAAGAAAAAGATGGACATGGCGTAGATCGTAAAGCTGCGGAAACCACAACAGCAACAACACAACAACAACAAAGTTCTTCGGTTCAGTCATTATTTGCAATTATCGGAATGTTTCTCTAGTTCTTTAGCTTCTTTTTTATAAACACAACACAATTGTTGTTGTTGTCGTTACGTTAGCAGCAGCAGCTTAGGATCAAAAACCTTTGACTGGCCATTGATGTCGTCTACTCTGTTAGGTATATAGCTATATATATATATGGATGTATGTCTTAAGTATATACTCTTTCTGCCTCTCTTTGCTTCTTTCTTTCCATGTATTTTTGTTTGATTTCTGTTTTGAGCATATTCGCTAAATTTTAACCTTAAAAATTTCAATGCCGCACTGCATATTGTTATTGTTGGGCCCCCCCAGTCTACGCCAAACCTCTGGCCCCCGCTGTGCCTCTGTGCCGCTCCAACAACTTACCGATTCACCATCCATCCATCCATCGGTTTATAAATAATAAATAAAACTGTCACGTCCACATCTACACTCGTCATTTTGGGTCTTGCATACGTAAGCGTGGGCAGTTCTGCAACTTGTTTGTTGGGGCTTTCGATGTCACTTCCTTCTTTCTCGGAAACGTAAACAAAACCCTGCTTAGACAATGGAACCCGACTCGTACTACAATCCGAACTAAAAATACCTAACAAATATACCTGTGACATTTTGTGCGCTCTATTGAAATGATCCAATGCACAATCATAATGCTAATCCATAATCCATTCTAATCCCGGTCAATATACAACCTCATCCAGATCTTAATAATTGCATTAACACGCCACAACAAGCCAAACCAGTACGCGACAGTCAACTTCACACACGTCGTGAAGTTCATCGAATTTACTTTTATTATAATACCTAAAGTCTGTATATATGTCTATATGACATATATAAACACTCAGATATATATAGTATTTTCGAATTTAGGTTAAAATGAGTGCGAATATGCGCATTTGTTGTGTGTTTTTCCTATCTTTCAAAACAAAACAACAAAAGTGAATATCTTTCGTATAGTATCATAGTCTAATAGTGTTTCCTCTTGAGTATTCATTTGTTTTTCTTTTCGAATTTTTTATTTTCCATCCATAAACACCTTGGGGGATCGATCAATATTCAGTTGAGTCCATATAACAAAGTGACTTCTTATGACGCTTTGGAACTTTTGAGAATTCGTTTTCGAAAGCTAAATTTGTATTATTTTTACTTCCGAAACCCATTGAAAATGGAAAAAATATTTACAATATAAGTATAGACGTGAGGAGTATTAAATTGCTGGGTATATTTGACGTGTCTATCCAACCGGTTGTCTGTATCAACTAATAGGTCGAAATCAAAATCTATATATTTAATACGTGGGCTTACAAGTTTAAAATGTAAAGTGGATTCGATCAAAATCTTGTGACGCCCTCTCCATTCCTATATATTTGTACAAAAGAAGATGGTATATTAAAATCTTCTGAATAAATGCTATGAAAGGCCCTGTATTATCATTTTACATCTTCGTTTTATATTCACAATCATCAATTTTCTCCAGTTCTGTTTGTTTTACCATTTTGTGAATGTTGAAGTGAAGAAGACAATGGTCACTCTGTTGGTTCACTCATGAGTCATGAATACTCCGAAAAGCTTCAATATATTTTGACGTAAGATACATGCGGGTTGGCTCTGCCACGATTCAGATGCCTCGATGTGGATGATATTATCATTTGCAGCTCATCAAAATGTGGGTTTCAATCGATTTTCTTTTATTTATACCCGATTTTGAATGTAATAAAAAATGTGCGACCATTTGATGTGCTAGGGAATGTCCAATCAACTATCCTGGACATATTTTGTTATACATATCATTTTAAAACGAGATATTCATTACTTCAACATAACCACTTGGAGCAAAGTTCTTAAAAACAATTTTCCCGACGAAAACGGAATTATTATTATTTTTTTGTATCCCGCCCAGTTTTTTTTTTATCAAAGCTCTACATATATATTATATATAAAGATACATTATATATAAGAACAGAGTTGTCAGCGATTTCTTGTTAAATATGTATGAAATTTCAATGAAATATCTTGAAAACATGTGAAAGATGGCCACAACAGACTTTTAGTTGTATAGCTGCTACATGATATAGTAGAAACAAACGATAATGAAGAAACTTAAGTCTGTATCAAATACAATTGCAATTGGTTGAAAATTATTATAAAAAGAGGGACAAGTTTCATTATTATTATATATGGTCATAACAACCCTATCGGATCAAAGCCTGAAGCACGTACAAAAGTGAATGGATTTCAAATCCTACGACACAACCTAGTTTTTCTAGGAGGGTCATGCCGATCGACATCAGGGGACCTCGAACTCGCACCTCTTGTTTGGCGGGACAATGCGCTATTAACTGGTACAATAGTTAAAAAACTGATGGATTAGTTTGCATGAATACAGCCAGACGGACATAATCAATCCATTTCTAGCCATTCTAGAGCTATTTTTTTTGGGATCTACGACGCTTTTCTCTATGCATTACAAGATTTTGCACATAGTGAATATATTGTTTTCTTTGAAAAGAGTATAAAAACACTTTTAAGATTTCCTAACGTATACACTTTGCTATATTATTATTTAACAAAATTAAATTGTATTATTACGCTTTCAATTTTTGTTCTATTTTTATTTACGTAATCAATCATTACGAAGTATTTTCTGAACACTTTGACGTAGTACATAGGTGTTTTTATCGCTCTTCTAGTATGATTATATATTTTTCCTGAAATGTTTTCAGACCCGGAATGAGTTTTGGGCACGCGTGAAATCTGATGGTTCCCCAATAATAACTGGGCACTATGTGATATGCGTTCTATATTGGTCGTTTTTGAATAATAATATAATAATAACTTTTGTAATTTATCTAGAAATTTTATCAATTTGGATGTGCTCAAAGGTATATCTAACGGAAACAATACGTCAACCAAAATTCCGAAACACTTTTTGTATTTAGGTTTCGGTTTGCATAAATCTTATCAACCATTCGACTAGATCGGGTATACATATATTTGCCTTGGGTTGGGCGATGCAAGCAGAAGTTTATGCGTTGGAAATTGGATATGTTCATATCTTCTTGGGGTTAGGGTAGATGCAAGTCGTCTATGCCCCACTGGGGCTGGGCTTTCTATCTTGTTTGTTTTTCTTTGGCGTTTGTGCTGCGCAGTCAATAAGCAATTGTTGCTCGTATTTCATTTGATCATATATAATCTTTACAAACAATATGTATATATATATTTAAATTTATATATACATACACTTATATATACAATATATACAAAGATACGCTATATTTTCCCGTTGCCGTTTTCAATTTGCATTTGCTATGCAAATTGTTGTTGCTAAATTTGTTATTCGACTTTGAGACAAAAAACAGTTTTGTATAATATTTATATAGCTATCAATGTGTGTGTATGTGTCTCAGTGTGTGTGTGTGGAAAGAGAGTTTATTATTTTTTAATAATTGCAAATTTTTCTTTGTTGTTGTTTCATTATCAGCGTTTTGAGTTTGCTTTGTCTGCTCTTTTAGCGGCTGTGCTTGGGGCTACGTAGCGGGTGTGACGGGTGGGGATGGCTGGGCGGTCGGTCCGGGGGAGTTGTTGTTGTTGGAGCCAACAGCCGCGACGACGTCGACGGCGAAGAAGAAAGCGAGCGATTCGCTTGAATCGGTTTACCGTGAAAGACAAACAAACCGATTTATTTATTTATTTATTTCGTGAACACATATGCATAAACATAGTTTGTTTTCATACCCTGTAAGATATATTTGATATTGGGTATATACCCCCAACTCTTACAACTCAAATTCAAACACCAAAATTTACTCGATTTGCATTTTTTGGTAACAAAAGCATTTCTCAATTAGAATAATCAATTTTGTATGGTGAAAAATTGTTCATTTTATGAAAATTTTATTTAGCATCGCGTGAAAAATTTGCTGTACTTCAGAATTGAAGAGTTTTTCGAATTACAGTGAAACCTCTCTACGTCCACTGTAGACGGTCGCCTGAAATTTTTCCATTATTGAGAGGTGTCCACTAATGGGAGGTTCATTTGCATGTTTTTTCCCCCGTTCCCAAGTTTTGTCCATTAAAGGAAGTGCCCACTTATGAGAGTGTCCACTGAAGAGAGATTTCACTGTATATGGTTATAAAATTGTATCAAAATTGTTATATGGTTTTAAAATTATTTCAAAATTGTGATAATCGTTTCTTTTTAATCAAAAAGTGGTAAGCATAATAGGACATTCCTTTCTATTTCTTAACCTCTTGTTGCTAACCGTTAGATATAATATATCTTTCTAAATTAGAAAGTTTGTTTCAAAATGTTCTCTCGTTGTTGAACCGTGTTAATAAATCAGTTTGATGATAAAATGTGCGGAACAGTCCCCTATCCACTGGTCTACTGAGGCCCCCTCTATATATAAAAAATTACATTAAGCAATATTATTATAAATTTCGAATTTGTCCCATATATATACCATACGATTCTATTAATCGAAACATCGTAGTAAGTTTTATAATATAATTAATTACTAATCGTATTCATTCAGTTCATTTTGTGATAATTCCCATGTTTAATTTATTCAAACTGTTTGCATTAAAATAAATGTGATTTAATACCAAGATTACAGCCATTTCCTGTTGATTCCTTGAACCCCTTGTAAATGGCTAGAAAGGTATGCAATGCAATGACAATGTGAGAGACCTTGATTAGGCGTTATCAATAGACGTGTCTAGTCTCTGTTCACATTGTGCAAACACCTATGTAGATTGCAGAGAGTCACAAGATAAGAATTAGAGACAACAAATCATGTTTGCTTAAAATTTTTGATAACATGCATCACTTCAACACCCTCGTTGTATGCAGTACGATGGCTACCAAGAGATTAGGAGGATGCTGTTGAAGCGCATGGACAGATCAGAGCAATAGGTGGAATAACTATTTATGTCTATTATATTTTAAAAAGCTAAAAAAAACCTCGGTGCCTCGGTTGTCCAGCGGATAGCATACTGGCCCGCGAAACAAGAGGTTGTGGGTTCGAACCCCACTCATGTAGATAGCATCGCCATAGACAAAGTGACCTTAGCATTTCCAAATATAGGACTATAGACCAAATCATATAGAAAAAAAGATAATTAGGTGGCGTAGGACTGAAAATCCGCCTAAAAAGATCTTTAGTGATAGGGTTTTTATTATTATTCTTATTATATGGCCATAAAAACCCCATTGAATCAAAGCCTGACGCACTGTTTGTCTTTTTTTTCTGCTTCACTGAAGATCTTTTTTACGTGGGTGGATTTCAAATCTTACGCCACAACCTAGTTTTTCTAGGAAGGTCATGCCTTTATTGACATGAACGGGACTCGAACTCGCACCTCTTGTTTGGCGAGACAGTGCGCTATCAACTGGTCCACCGAGGCCCTACCATTGAGTTTTTATGACCACATAATAAAATTCATAAAACACCGACTTTGAAAAGGTTTTACGCCAATATATTTATGATGTGATATGAATATATGAATTCAGTTCAAATCTTATATAATTTATGTGTCAGATTAATATATTAATATGATTAATTAATTTTGGGGTCTCGGTGGACCAGTGTATAGCACACTTGCTCGCTAAACATGAGGCGTGGATTCGGTTCCCACACAGGTCGATTGATATGAGCCTCCTAGTTTGGATCTATAGAATATATAGAACTTGAAATCAATCCACGTAAAAAAGATATTTCAGCGAAGGAAGCAAAAGCCTCGGATGCGCCAAAAACAGCGACGCTTGGAGGATAATGCTTCAGGCTGTTACCCGATAGGCTATTTGTTATAGCCATATAATAGTAATTCATTAGATCTGCTATGAAATAAAACATACTATATTATTTCCAACTTTGTGCTATTAATTAAAAACTTATCTCATCTAATATTTTAATGACCGAGCAATTTGTTTGCCCTTGGGGTATTTTATGACAGGGTATGTGTTTAGTCGCGCTTGCTCATCGTTCAGCCGCATTCTCAATTGAGTCACTGTGTTTATTGCCATTGCAGTTGTTGTTCCTTCGTTCCATATACTGTTTTATTTGCATGAACGTGGATGTGTGTGTGTGTGTGTGTGTGTATGTGTATGTATGTATGTATGTATGTATGTATGTATATATATCCATGTGTGTGTGTGTGTTGTGCAAGAGTGAGAGAGAGCGAGAGTGTCATTTGCGAGTGTATTGGTGCCTTTGGCTGTGTGCGTGAACTGAAACAATGCAGTTACTTTTGCCAGAGCGAGTCCGAGTACACGTGACAACGCCCCGTCGCGACGAAGCTGCTCTTTTTGCCTTATCAGCGGCAGCGGCACGGCGGTTTCTCTGCCTTCATTCGCTGACTAAATAGACGGTTTTGTTTTTTATCTATTCCAGATCAAATAACAAAAGTAAGGCGCCAGCACAACACACAAAGCTAGAAAAGTAAAGAGAAAGACAGACGGAACAGGCACACACACAGGCACAGACAGCGACAGAGAGACAATAGAAGAGTGTAACAGTAACTGTGACTGCAGCAGCAACGGCAACAGCAACGGCTCCGAATTGGACATGTCATGTCAGCAAGCGTCGCGATTCAATACAACAACAGCGACAGCAACAACAACAAAACTAAGCACCTTTGCAACAGCAACAACAATAGCAGCAGCAGCAGCAGCAAAAGGCGCAGCAACCAAACACATTGCAGCGGCAACAGCAGCGGCAGCAGCAGCTAAGACGAAGCCAGCCAGCAGAGCAGGGGAAGTGGTCGGGAGCGTCGCTGTGGCAGCCGCCAAGACGAGTGCGCCTGAGGATCCCTATGTTTTCACAGAGACCATTGCAGCGACACCGCCAATTCTATTTAATGCACAGGTAATGCTGCTTTGCGATTCGAGTCAAGGCGAAACTAAGCCGAAATCAAAACAAAACAATAGCCCCAACTGCTGCGACAGACTTATATACTCATACTTATACATATATTGTTATTATTTTGTTGCAGAAATCGCGAGCCCGCCTAAGCGAAGCGCTGAGCATCAGAGGCAACAACAGCGGCAGCGGCAACGGCATAGGCAACGGCGGCAAGAAGCAGCAGTTGTTGGCAACCAAAAAGTCGAGTATTGTTGCCGCAACAACGGGGCAGATTGCGCAGCTAAATGCCACTGCAACACCGTCACCGACAGCAGCAGCAACTGCAGCAACAATAAAGGCGCAGGCGTCTTTAGATGCACCATTAGCAGCAGCAGCAGCAGCAACTACAACAACGAATTTCAATAATGTCTCGCAATCTCAAAGGCAAACAACGTCACAGTCGCAGTCGCAGTTGCAGCTGCAGTCCTCGTTGCAGCTACAGTCGCAGGCGACGCCGAAGCGCGCCACAAATGTTTGTGTGGTGCGCCCACAGCAACAGCAGCAACAGCAGCAGCAACTGCAACAGCAGCAGCAGCAGCAACAACTAAAGAAACAGCAGACGATATTGACCACAAAACATACGACAGCACATCCACCTCC